>AYEL01049158.1:0-83201 GCA_000484575.1 Olivierus martensii | reverse complement strand
CTCACAAACCTATAACAAACAAGAAATAAATTAAGATTAAAAAATAAATAAAAATAGCAACATTATTAACAAGAAAAAGCTGACCACCATTAACATTCATTTTATAAATTAATTACTATCTATAATTAATACACAGCACTTAATATTTATATATTAAAACTTAGTAAAATTAAAATAATAATATATCATTTCAGCACTGTACTATACTGTTTTGATTAATCTATTAATTTTATTTGAACTACCAATCACAATCGAATATGTAATGCCGGTGTTGGTATAACTATAGTATATTTGAATAAATATTGAATTTACCAATTTGAAAAAAAACCTCTGAAATATCACTTGAAATCCTGCTTGAAATACACCTCCAAATTCGTGTAGGAGAATCATAAAATGGCATCCGTTATTACGTTACAGCACCCTCTGCATAATTTGTCTTTTTTGAGGAACTATAATTTAAATTTAATTTTTATAAATTATTAATAACAACAAATAATATTGGCTGATACATACATCGGAAAATTAGACCTTTCTAACGATACCTTAGTTATAAAAATCGATACAGTGGTTCCTCCAAAAAAGGGACATCAGCCAACCACGTTTGACTAATAATATATATGATTAAACTTAACAAATATAAAGCTAAAGGAACCACATTCAAAATAGATGTTAGTATAGAAAACCACTGAGTATAGACTTAAATACATCTTAATTTCATTGAAATTTGAATTGCAGAGTTTATGAATTGTATTATAAATTTGATAGCATTATTACTCAAGGACTACCTGTATCAGGCAATGTTGATATTATTTAGCATCAACATTTGATTTATATGCAAACATACTTCATCAGTCCATGATTAGCTGTTTTTTACTATAAGTTTTATAAACTAGATTTTGTAAATTTTGAAATTATGGATAAACAAAGATTAGTGATTAAGTTTTGTGTAAAATCAATAACACACCCATAAATACTGCAAATGATTTATAATGCATATAAAACATTACAGCAGCAATATACTCAAGTCATTTTAATGTTTGGCAAAGATATTCTGATTTAACATGAAGGAAGAGAAGACATGAAAGACAATGCCACAATCACTCTTTTACTACATGTACTGATGAAATATTAGAGTTGTTCATTACCTACTGATGTGATTGTCACATCTTTTTTCAAGTGATTGTGAAGTTTTTAATAAATATCTCAACAAAAACCAACAAAAAATTTATTCTTGTATAATAATGAATCATTACATAATGTTGTAATTGTGAAGCAGTTTTGTCTAACAAAAAGCATGCCATATTTCATTAACCATTCTGCAATTTTAGTAACTTCATTTTGATTTTTTTTTAATAATTTTTATCCTAAAGTTTTTCATATACACTTTGTAGAATGATAATTCCATAAATAATTATATTTGTGGTTTAATACATTTTATAGTAATTTTATGAAATTTAAAAAATTAAATAAAATAATACTTTAAATTTTTTTTTATAGAATTTGGTGTTCATTTAGCAGAACTTACTGTTGATCCAAATGGGCTTCTACCAATCAGGCAATTAGCTTCTGTTCTTCTTAAACAGTATGTTGAAGTTCATTGGTGCCAACATTCAGAAAAATTTCACTCTCCAGAAACAACAGAAGAGGTTTGTCAAATTAATTTATAATAAAATTATAGAATTAAATTGGATTATTGTATTATAATTAAAAACATTTGGTTAGTTTATTGGCCATCATTTAAATTAAAAATAAATTAATACATAATCATATATATGACAAAAAACTAAAAATTATATTAATACAAAAAAATAATTAAAATACATGTAAATATATTATATATATTTTAGAATTATTATTTACACTTCTCTGAACCATTTGATTTTTATAGAAGATGTGAAATTAATAAGGATATATTTTTTAATAGGAGAATTAAACAAAATCATCATATCAATTTATTTAATTATAAAAATTCAAGGAAAACTCAATATAAAATTAGTGCATTATTTATTACTTTATTATACATCTGTTCTAATTAACAGAAAAACTTTGAAAATTTAAAAAAAAAGATAAAAATAACTGTTTAATTGAGCCAATAAGATCAAAAAGTTCACAATATAAAAATATAAATATAAAAATCACAATAAAAATATAAAAATACACAATATAAAAATCACAATATAAAAATACTTTGTGAAAATCAATAATTCAGCAATTATTAACAGTAAAATTAATTAAAAAACAAATAATTTATTCACTAAAAGCTAAAACAAACATAATGTTCTTTGGAATTACTCCATTTTCAACATTCTAATACATAAGAATCCATTTAACGCTGTTTCGCTATAACGTGGTTTTTTCAAATTCTATATTTTTTATTGATTCACTTAGGCATGCATGTAGCAAGCTTTAAACTATATGTTAAAATATTTGTTTGAATTCTATTTAAATCTATTATATTTAATTTCATGCAAGATGAAGAGGATCCATTGTAGGATCAAAAATGTTCCTTAATAAATTATTTAACTTTACTGCTTATAGTGCTTTGTTATGGAGAATTAATTTCTATGATTTCCAAAAATTTTTTATTTTATTAATATTCAAAATTAATTTATAAAAGTTACTGATGTCAAAATTGGCTTGGAATACTCATTGTGATCCAATAAACATAAGATGTATATATACAAGAATGATATATCAACATTTATTGCATTCTTCTTATATTTATTTATTGATATCTTAAATTAAAAGAATTTTTTTCCATAAAACAAATTTGCTACAGTAATAATAAATGTATAGCTATCATTTATAAAAATAAAAGACAATATGATGTATATAAGTGAGAATTCCTATAATTCCTCAGTAAATAAAACTAGGATGCTGAAAATTTGGCAATAGGTTAAGTTTTCTGTGGCTTTAGATATCACAGTGTCAAATATAATTAAAATTGAATAAGATGGTTGGAAAAATTTTGAAAACTAACAAAAATGATTAATCAATTATTTAAAATTCATTTTTTATATTTTATTCAATTTTTCTGTTATTTAATTCTGAGATAATCAGGAATGATTTAAACCCATAAAAATCAATTATATGGAAATAAGCCAAAAACTTTATTTTTACATAAAATATTAAGTAATATATCATTTTGGCAATTTTTGCATTGTTTTCAAAGATGTTATCAATTTTTGATTGATTTAAAATCCAAAATTACAATTCTGACTTAGTAACTCTTGAATAGCTTGATATCTATTTAAAAATATTGGGGTTGATTCAGGATCACACCTAGAGATTTTTTTCAGGATGTCCAGTCCCAGAAAAATCATAAAACTCCATTTTCACCTAAAGCCTGATCCCATCATGGCTGCAGGCAGCCCACGATGGACATTGGAATAGTTATACTACTTAGTATCTTTTGAAGTACAATAAGACCCCGCTTAACGCTGCTCTGTTTAATGCTGTTTCAATATAATGCGGTTTTTTCAAATTTTATATTTTTTATTGATTCAACTTGGCACAGTTTAAATCGTTAAACTCACATAAATCTGAAATCGCACTAATTTATTGCTTTGATATTCTTATGTCATCTCGCAATGTGTTGGATATCAGTTCAGTGCAGTATATACAAAAAGTCTGCTGCAGTCACAGTTCATATTTATGATCATTCATCAATGTTATTTTACAGTTATTCATATTTATGATCGTTCATCAACGTTATTTACAGTTAAAGTTTAGCACTATTACAGAAATTATGGATCAGTTATACAAAATGATCCAAATTTTAATAGAAGTATGGAAATTATGGATCAGTTTATACAAAATGATCCAAATTTTGATAGAGGTTCAAAGGCAAGAAGAAGTGTCATGGACTTTAAACTACAAACTTCAAGGGAAGGCAAGAAGTGTCATGGACTTTATACTACAAACTTCCCTTGAAGTTTGTAGTATAAAGTTTATGCTTTAACGACCGAGCTGGTCTATGCATTGCCTGGCTAGTGCCATGGAGGGCCCGTGGCTAGATTTAGCCCGGCCAGGAGTGGATCTATTGGCAAGAGTCCGATGTAAGTAATCAAAGTGTATTTCTAAATTAATATTACTGTCTGAAGAATCAATCTGCTTGTTGGCCTCGGTAGTCTAGCGGTTATGACGTTGGGACGTTAGCCCAAAGGCTCCTGTTTGATCCCGGGCCGAGACAGCAGTATGATATTGGGACGTTAGCCCAAACACCCCCAGTTCAATCCTGGGCCGAGGCAGATGTTAGCCCAAAGGTCCCCGGTTCGATCCCGGGCCGAGGCAGATTTTCTTTTCAGATTAATTAGTTAAAATTCTAGTTTAATTATTAATTAATAGATGACAGATAAATTAGTTAAAAATTCTGGTTCAATTATTAATTAATAAATGGTGTGACTATGATTCGGTAAAAATAATAATAATTCTAATTACGAGATGGCGCTAACATAAGTTCAAATTATTTCCAATCATTAAATTATTCCGTTATAGTTTCAAGGGTTAAATTTGGCTTGAGAATTTAGGTTTATTTGAAGTGTCATGGATGCAATGTCTTACTATTGACAGTTGCTTGCTGAAAGAAAAAAGAAAAGGCAAAAGATTTTTCGTTAGATGATTCTTAAGCATGTTACAAAATAAAAAAAAATAGGTATATTTTTTTATTCACTGCGCAGTTTCACCTATTCCCATTATTTACATGTTAAGATGATCTCGTTTAACGCTGTATCGTTTAGCATTTGATTTTTTGAAACATATCCCCCGCATTAAACGGGGTCTTACTGTAAAAGTGGAATACCAATAAAGAATATTTATTAAAATATATAAAATTCACCTAATCCAGCTACATCTGTGATTAAATTGACTGGATAGTAAAAGATAGAGAATAACAATGAACCTGAGAAGTTTAATTTTTTAAAGGTTTTATATTGTTAATATACACAAGGCCGTCTAAGAGGAGGCTATCTCAGATTAGCTATATTTGCTATGAGATTGGCTCAAAACATGGGAGAAAGATTAAAGATCAAGAACAGACTTAACATGAAAAAATCTGGATGGATGGGATTTAGAATCAATCTTAGATTTTCCAAGTGGAAGGCAAATTCCTTATCATGCAACTAACAGCTAACTGTAAAGCAGGGGTGGGCAAGCTTCTGGGAGAAAGGGCCATATCATATCAATGAAATGGAGCCTAGGGCCACGTCCTGGGTCTGGCATCTAGTGAAAAAATTTTTCACTAGACTTCACAATCTGGCCACTCCCCTTCACAGATGTGGGTGTAGCCCATGTTCGGAAATGATCCCGTCCTTTAGTAATCTGATTGGAAAGGGGCATAAAACAAACTAGCAAAAAAATCTTCCAAAATCCTGTCTTCACCTAATAACTGTCTGAGGTGATAAAATTCTCTCAGAAAATTATATAGCCAAAAATAGAAAGATCCTAAACTTTTTCTAAAGGGTGCATTTGTTGACTAAAATATTATAAAAAAAGGGTGACAAGTTAAAAGTAAGCCAATTTTCTTAGTAGACTTTCATCGACCGTTATATGAATCATGGATTTGAATAATGCTGGCAGTCCGAAAAAAAGTGAAACACTGTTTTCAGAGAAGCTCGGCAGAGTCAAAATTCTTATAATTAAATTATATTGGGTGATCGGTTAACAAACAGTTCGGATAACGAACACTTTTTCAAAAAATTTTTATGTTCAGTTAACGAACACTTCACAGAATAAACTGTGGGACCCGCAGATTGACCGAATGACAGATCAGCCGGATGGCTGTGTGGTAAAGCTGTGGCTTACCATTCTGGAGGATCCAGGGGTCCCACTCCTCCAATTTTTTAGGAGGGATCTGGGCCCAGACCACTGAAACCCATCCTTCAATCTTCCGGTTGACCCCATCATGGGTGTTGGTCAGCCTGTGATAATGGCGGCTCTATAAGTGGCTGCCGCCAGATAAAAATATTCCATGAGGATATTTCGGCTTAACTAACCTAACGGAATGACAGGCTTAGGTCTTGCGTGTTCGTAGACTTATGGGTAAGGATGGAAGAACAGTAATTTTTCCCGATTAAAATGAACTCGGAAGACAATGTAAAACAAATCAAAAATTTATTAAAGAAGGTAGGAGAGATTTTACAATTTTTTGGTCTTAGAATGGCACTCATACCAGGTTAATTTTACAATTTTTTGGTCTTGAACTCGGAGACAACGTAAAACAAATCAAATATTTATTAAAGAAGGTAAGAGAGAGATTTTACAAATTTTTTGGTCTTAGAATGGCACCATACCAGGTTAAGGTCAATAGGCTTGGGGATCTCTACCACAACAATACCCCATAATCGTTAAGGTCAACAAGATTGGAGATCTCTACCACGACGATGCTATTAATGAAGATTTTACAATTTTTTGGTCTTAGAATGGCACCCATACAAGGTTGAGATCAATAGGCTTGGAGATCTCTACCACGACAATGCTATTAATCACTTCCAAAAAATCCTGATTTCTTCAGGATTTTTCGGAAGTGGTTACGAAGGAGCGAAAAGCAATCGATATTGGGGACACAATTCTTTATCGGAAAATAAACATATAGATGAAAATGCAAGAATATGTATGTCTTTATAATCCTGAAGAAGAGAGAAAAGCAATCGACATTGGACAGATTTTTTATTATCCTGAAGGAGAGAGAAAAGCAATCAATATTGGTCAGATTCTTTATCAGAAAATAAACATAATAGATGAAAATGCAAGACTATGTATGTATATATTGTTATTACACATAAATAAACATAGTAAGAAATTATATAATTTTTCATGTTTTTTTGGGTCTCCCGAACGAATTAATGAAATTCCCATAAAATCCTATGGTAAATCGATGATTGGTTAACAAATAATTCGGATAACAAACATTTTCTTGGAATGGATTATGTTCGTTAACCGATCACCCACTATATTAAAATTATAATTTAATCATTTTAAATTTGAAACAACAATTAAAAACATTCCTGTTTAGGAAATTGGTGAAACACAAACACCATGAAATTATGAAAGGTATTGAGTTCAGAGATCGACAAAATGATTTTATTTGATTTTGAATGTATTTTGCAACCAATTTTTTATGCAATGATCTTTATTCTGGTTAACGGTTTAATCAAGTCTATTTTTGTAAAAAATATGCATTTAAAAATCTTTGGAAATAGGACACTATAATGACATTTAAAGTTTACACATATGATTATATTTTTGTAAGAAATATGACACTGTAATGATATCTACAATTTACCATATGAAATAATATTTATTATTTTTCTAGAAATTACATAAACTATATTGCTGAGATATGGAGCAGATTTGATATTTTTTGCTATTTATTTTATTTATTGATAAAATTTTTGGCATTATGATTATTAGCTACAGGAGCCACATTAAGTAGCTCCGAGGGCCGCGGTTTGCCCACCTCTGCTCTAAAGGATGATTGCCTTTTGGAATTTCACAAGAATTTTAGTGATTTTTGTAAATAATAATAATAATAATGCATTCACCCAAAAAATTAGCAAATACATAGAACTCTCACAAGAAATTAAGCGTCTCTGGGGAATGCAAAAGGTAGTCACAGTACCAATCATTGTCTCCTCCACAGGAGTAATCCCTCACACACTACAGAAAAGCCTCAAAACACACATTCCAAGACATACATAACACTACAAAAAGCATCACTACTCAATACATTCCCTCACACCCTACACAAAAGCCTCAAAACACTAGATCTACATCTCATTACTTCAAAACTTCACTACTCAATACATGCAACATAGTAAGAAAGTTTCTCAGCACTGACACAGATAGTTAGTTAACACATAATTAATCATCACAAGTAGCTATGTCTTGACTCGTGTCTGACATAGCACTTTGACCCGGAGATACTCTGTACCCACATTGATGTACTATATAATAATAATAATAATAATAGTCACATGACATCATTTTAAACAAATATTTAATTTTATATATATATATATTTTAATGTTGATTCAAAGAATGTTTTAATTTTTGATTACTTTCTTCAAAGTTAAAAATATAAAGATATAAAACAAAGAAAATGTACAGATACTTGCTTTATATCTTTACATTTTTAATTAAATTAGAATACCTAGGAAGGAAGAAATTTGGCATAATCTAATATTACATTAATTTTGCTAATGTGTATAATATCAAAGTGGACACTCAGTATAGTGATTTTTTCTAAGAGGGATTAAATTTTAATATAAAACCATGTTATCAGCAATGCAGTTATTAAAAATATTATGCTATATGAGAAAATCCAAATATTGCCACATGATCAGTGAAACAATATAACATGGCATTACACAGGGTATTCCAAAAATGTATATAGACTATAAATTATATGCTGACTTAATACTCTATGAATGTTTTGAAGCTGATAGACATTTTGAACAATTGAGACATTAAATGAACTTTAAATAACCAAAATACATTTTGGTAATATTTTTCATATTATACTTTGTACTTTATATTTTACATATTAAATAGATATGTAAATATTTTTTGGAACATTCCATAGATTATTCTCTAAACCTAGTATTTCACTGCTTTATCATCATAGAAAACAAAACAGCTTTAGCAGCAATATAAAACATTTAATAAACGTATGATTCATTGAAATAAAACAAACTGCTTAACTTTGTAACTATAGTTCAGTAAATACAGCACTTGAAGCAATATAAAATATAAAGTTTTTTTATTACACCAACAAAAATGTTTTCGATACAAACAGTATCATCATTAGTTGTACATCATGTACAACTTTTTTTATTACACCAACAAAAACGTTTTCGATACAAACAGTATCATCATTAGTTGTACATGATGTACAACTAATGATGATACTGTTTGTATCGAAAACGTTTTTGTTGGTTAATAATAAAAACTTTATATTTTATACTGCTTCAAGTGCTGTATTTACTGTGAACTATAGTTAATAAACATAATTTCTGCATTTCAAATAACAAATATTTAATAAATATTTTATATTTTTAATAGTGTTTGTTTTGTTGTCTATAATACAGCAATACTTCTGATTGAAATTTCTTATTTTTCAAATTCCCAATATTATTTTACTAATAATAAATTAATTTTATGATATGAATGGCTTGCATCAAGAAGTGCCACATTATCTTATTATGTTCATAGGAAGAATTTAAAAAATTATATCCAATCAAAATTGTCTTTTTGTCTTTTAACACAGGCAAATACAGAATAGAAACTTAAAAAGTTTATACTATTATAATTGATTTCTAAAGAACAAGATATTAAAAAAAGATTTTTTGCATATTTATAGATTATCTAAGTGTCTATATATACATACTAATTTTAATATTGCTATAAGCTCATAATTAGTTAATTTTTGTTTAAATTTTCATTTAAATTAAACAAAGTCACTGTTATAAACGGTAATAGAAATCAAAAGCACTAACAGCAGTAAATAAATAAAACAGAATTTTATTCCTATAACAATAAGTTTGAATTTGAATTTACAAAGTCACTGTTGCAAGAAGCTGCAGGACAGATTATTACATATTTAGTATAATAAAATATCAAATTAAATTGATATAATGTTGTTTATTATGCAAGAATGGGATATGCAAACATATTTATCTTGTATTTTTTGGTAATATTTATTAGTAAAAAAATACTGGGAGGAAATAAACAAGAAAATGTAATACATCAAGCATCATCTCACTAGGTAAGATTACCAGTAACTTAAATTTGATTCTTTGATAGGTATGACTTCTGGTGAATGAATTAGCATAATTCAACCCAACTTTCAATTTTTTTGATGAAAAAATTGAAAGTTGGGTTGAATTATGATATCAATTTTGAAAAAAACTTCCTAGATGAATTTTGAAACATTTTACAGCTTTCTATTTGGTATTTTTATTCTATATCTAACAATTTAAAAGTTTTGAAATATAGATTTTTAATGCATTTGGAAAAATTAAATCAAATATTTATTCAGATTTTTACTCCACAATTAATTATTTCTTAAAAACCAATGATTAAGTGCTTCAAGCAGGGAAAGAAAATCAAAACTCTTTTTATTAAATAAAGCACTTTCGGCTCTACCGAGCCCTGTTCAGTATTTAAGAACAGTAAGCAATAGCTATCATTAACAAAACAACAGTTATGTTCTAAATTCTAACATTCGAAAAAATTTATACAAATTTTTAAAAAATTCTTAACACATTTTTTCAGCGTAATACTATCCTGCTAATGTCCTAGCACTTTAATACATTCGGTAGACTAATACTACTATTAAAATCTATAAAAATAATACACTTTTTTCTATTTTTAATATTCATTCATTTCAAAAAAAAAAAGTGTATTATTTTTATAGATTTTAATAGTAGTATTAGTCTACTGAATGTATTAAAGTGCTAGGACGTTAGCAGGATAGTATTACGCTGAAGGAACATGTTAAGAATTTTTATAAAATTTGTATAAATTTTTTCAAATGTTAGAATTTAGAACATAGCTGTTTAGTATTAACCGTTGTTTTGTTAATGATAGCTATTGCTTATTGTTCTTAAATACTGAAGAGGACTCTGTAGAGCCGAAAGTGCTTTATTTAATAAAAAGAGTTTTGATTTTCTGAAAACATAGTTTTTCATTCCCTGCTCGAAGCGCTTAATCATTGGTTTTTCCGAAATGGATCAGTGTATTGGTTTGATAAATTAATTATTTCTTCAAAATTCATCCACAATGCACAATTAAATATTCCAAAATCACTATTAACTGGTCATATAGATATTAAAATAGCCAAATTCAACAGAGATATTAAATGGAAAAAATGTTAGGTTACTAAACATTAATTATATTTAATACAGTCAAACCTTTTAAGCCGCCACCATCGGTTCGAAGGTCCTCTCTGGCGGTAAAGGAGGATGGCAGTTTATGGAGGGTTTATGGTAACATGCGAGAAAACATGTATAGATTAGAATAGTCAAACCTCTTTAAGCCGCCACCATCGGTTCGAAGGTCCTCTCTGGCAGTAAAGGAGGATGGCAGTTTATGGAGGGTTTATGGTAACATGCAAGATATCTAAACCACCAATGATTTTTTAAATAAAAAAATGTTATATTTGTTTTTAAAATAAATATTTTTCATAAATATTAAGAAATAATTTATGTAAAAATTATTCCAATAAAATCATTATGAAAATTTTTATTTCGTTGCAATAATAACTAAATTGCTTATTTCTTTTTATAAAATTATATCTTTTATTTTAGTAATTAATACAGATTAAGCATTAAACTTAATAATAAGTAAACTAATTCTCTATACCCATTCATATCTATGGTACTATATTTTATTTTAATTATTATTTTTTCCATTTGACTATGCCAATTAAGGATATTGAAATAATTTTAGAAAGAATTGTATAAAAGACAGGTAAAGGAAGTTTTTCTTTGAGGATTTTAGGATAATTTTAATAGTTTACAAAATATTAATATTTTCTCAAAGCTCTATGCTAACATACTAATTGATATTTAATATGGAAAAAGACTGAATAATATACCAGTATTTAAATATTCATTCTTATATATATAGTTGTCCCCACATTACAGGGTCAAAATAATACAGATAATAGAAGACCTAAAGATGGTAGAAGTATTTTGAGATAGGGAACCTATGATTGAAGATGTCTGCTTGAGATCTTCAAGTTCCAAGTGGCATAACCCAAGTGTGAGTATGCATCAAATTAGCAATGCCAACAATATCAATTCTTTAACAAAAATTATAAAACACATTTCTATTTCATCAATAATCTATTTCATGAAATATGAGCAATTATAAATAAGAATTTTTATGATAAATATCCAATTAACATGGAAATAAATAATACTTCAATGCTGCCATCCACAATCACCTGGACATTGCATTTCTTTATTGGTTGGATTGGGAGAATAATGTCTTAGTATTAGATCAAAAAAATATTTCCTTAATTAGACATTTATTACAGAAATTCAAAACTGTTCATAAAGATGAAAGAAATAAAGAATATCTAAAATATTATTAATTAGTTCAAGAAATAACATATATTATGCAATATAGTATAAACAATGTATTTTATATTTCCAGATTCAGTTTTAAGAATAAATTTTGAATTGTGAACTTTTCAATTTATAAATGAACTACAAGAATGCTTGTAATGTTTATCATTAGAGGAACAACACATATTTCAAGTACACATACTGCTTGAGTTACGAACATAATTTATATGTAAGTTTTGTTCATAACTCAGATTGTTCATGACTTAAATTCTGTTGTTATTTAGCCCTAAAAGTATTGAAATAACTTTATGCATTGTGTTTTGTGATATATTTTATAAATGAACCAATTAGAAGTTTCTTATATCACAGGTTTGAACAAAAAGTTCTGATTATAAAATGAGAGATTTTTGAGGTAATCATTGCTATCTTGAAATACTGCTGCAGTATGGTAACTAATTAACTATCTAATTTTACAAAATATTGATTGCTAGAACATTCTGCTATCATATTGCTTAAAATTATTGATGAGTTTTTGAAATTTCACCATTGTAATTATGAATTTTTATAACTCAATAAGCAAATGCATATTCATTTAAATAATTATCAATTGGTACTGAAATCAATAATGCACAGATCAATTTGGCAAGTTTGACAAATGTGCATATCTTATTTTTCAGAAATCATTTTAATAATTATTATTGGGAGATATATTTTTATATAACTTCAATTAGTATATCTGTAATTCTTACATATTGAGATTGTCATTCTAATTGATATTGCCATTAACATTTCTCTGTTCTTTCTCAGTGTTATTGTAGTATCAAAATGATATATCACTTACCAGTTTCTGTTAATTTCAAATTAAAAATTAGAATTTATTTCAAATAAGAAATTACTTTTTAATACAACTTCTGTTTATTTATATTTAAATGTATTATTTTAATTTAAATAATTTCCAGTCAATTCTATGAGAGTGATTTAAAACTCAATTATAATTTTCAGGAAAATAATTTTCTTAACCTAGGATAACTTTGTTTAAAAAATTAAGTCCTATTCATTACTTACGATTTATATTAAGATTGTTAAATAAAATAAAATTTTAATTAAATAAATGATAACTGATTAACAATTGAAATTTAAAGATTTTTAAATATACAGAAACAAAAAAAATTCAAAGAGAAATTCTAAAAGTAAAAAATTTTTTATTATATTATGTATGCATTTCTATTATTTTTTATAATGTGATGCATTTTTTTTATATATATAGGCAAAATAAGGTAAATTTATTGTGCATCTAATCAAACTGATTAAAATCACAATAGTGATAAAGAATATTTAAGTTAATTTAGTGAATGAAAATTTAATGTGTGAAAAATTAATTTAAATGCAAAATTAAATATAAAAAATAGCTTTCATTTTGTGTTCCATTAGAAAATTTTTAAAAATTTTACTAATAAGAAATAGAATTTTAAATTATGATTGTAATTTCCAAAATTATTTTGTATAAGTTTTCTAAAAAGTTATAATCTATAAGTATTCATTTCTATGATGAAAAAAAATTAATGAATTAATAAATCTTATCCAGAATGATAAACAAGCATATTGTATGTGCATAATATTATAAATAAATCCATCTTGATTTTAGTAAAACCACTGTACTTATTAATAAAATCTCTCTTATTTATTTCTAATTTATTAATAACTATCATTATTTTGATCAACATTCTGAGTTTTTCTTCATATCAACTACTTTTCATAATCTGAAAATTTAATTAATACCTACAAATGTAACACAAAATATATTAATTAATTTAATGTATTTTGTATGTTTTAAACATATTTTTGACACATCAAAATTAAACTTATGAATTAAATAATAGTATATTATGTCTTTTTCAGCTAAGCAAATGGGGGAAAGAATGTTTTAAATTTCAAAGTATATTTTACACTAAGAATTACAACAGATTTATCTGAGAAAAGCTTATCCTTTTATTGAATTAATACTTAATATTGTATTAATATATATTGTTAAATATGAAATAAATTTAATTTTTCCAATTAAAATTAAATAATAAAAGTTTGCACTTATGATAATTTATAATCATATTTAGTCTAGTGAGTCAAATTGTTTACTAAGCAATAAAATAATTTCACTATCTAACTGAGTGAAATAATCATTGGTAATTTAGAATTAACAACTTTACAAGTTTGAAAACTTCCAATAAAAATTTATGGAGATTTGTTATTGGCTTTCATCAGGCAAATAACGAGAGTGGCGGTTTATAGAGGGGCAGTTTAAAGAGGTTTGACTGCATTAAATTTATAAAAAGAAACTGATGAATAAATAATTTTTATTTAAACATGATAAAAAATGCACATATGCATTTTTTATCATGTTATTAAATTATATTTTTCATTAAATGATATCAAATGCATACATAATTTCATTTTACAAATTTTCCAATATCAATTATAATTTTGATATTAATTTTGAACTATCCTCATATTTAAGAGTCATAAAAATATTAGTTGAGCAAATTATTCTTTTAAGACTCTTATTAATTAAAAATTAATAATTAAATTAATTATTAAAATAAAAATTACACATAGATCTATCTATTTAGTATCACCTACATCAGGGGTGGGCAATTATTTTCTGCCGAGGGTCGGATGAACAATCTTCAGGATGAAGTATAAAAATTGAAATGTACCTAAGGCCGAATTTAACCTTATGGCACCATTATGTAATTATGTAATTAAATTATTGATGATAACATTAACTAATCTATTAATAATTAATAAAAACTACTTTGACATAAAATGACATAAATGATGATAAAATCAAGTTCAAGCAAGATTGATTCTTGCACAAACATATTCCTCTCACCATCATACGGGACAAGAATAATGGTGGGGGCAATTTATGTGCACATGTTCTTGTCAATATTGCTATTGTGTGTAGCCACTTTTGTGATACTTAGAGAAAGAATATATTCGTGTATTAATATTATTTTTAAAATATACTTTTCTTGTGTTATTTTCTTAGTTTTTGTTTGTATGCAAAGAGTTCAAAAACATCCGGAGGAACTATTTTTTTCATTAGAAACATTAGAAAATAATTCGTCCTACGAATAAATTCAGATAATTTTCTTTTTAAAAAAGCATAAATATTTTATCAAACTGGTCGATTTTAACAACCTATTATATCAGAATGTCACAAAATATTAGGTACCTATATACAGTAATTAATTTTGTAAAAACAAATTTACAACTTAATGTGAATGATGAAATTTACTATATTCATGGTTAATTATATCATCAAAATTTGGAATAACTCGGTAGTGTATGTGTACACTAGCGAGAGGATTTATTATTTTACACTACAGAATATCCATTATTTTATTTTATTTTCTTTTTGAGTAGAATTTTACAAATATGGGCCTTGAAACTGTAATGTATTCTAGTTTATGCCCGGGCCGAATAAGATGCCTTCAAGGGCCGGATCCATCCTGCAGGACGCCTTTTGCCCACCCGACCTACATTATAGGCAGTCCTTGACTTTTGTACTTAATTGGTTCCTGAAATGTGTATGAAAATTGAAATACGTGAAAGTAAAGCAATGTAAAAAAAAACATAGAAAAGTGTTTTTAAAATGTATTTATTTTACAACACACAATGTAACAACAGGTTTTAACTCAAATTTGAATCTACAATGCCAGAAACTAATGACGGAGAGGAGAGAAAAGTGACTACAAGGAAATATATGCTTTTTAGGATACACAATAATAAAAATTTAGCTTTTAAACAGGTACGAAACAGCAAATTGTATGAAAGTTGAGGACCGCCTGTATATTTCAAATTCTATTGCTTTAAAGATTTGATTACTTAGAGTTATCTTAGCTATATATGTTGTATACATCTACTTCATATTCTCATTTACATTCTATCTACAACATACTATTATATTGATTAAAGTAATAAAACTTTGTAAATATATGAACTGTAACATAATCCATATGTTACTGATTTCCCATTACTAATAAAAAGTTGACTTCTTATTTAAAGAAATGCTTAATTAAATGAATTATCTATTCATTTAATTACTTATTAATTTCAATAATTTGTAATTTCCAAAAAATAATTTATGAAATAATAAATTAAATGAAATTGATTGTTGTATATTTATAAGATCTAAAGATCCTTCTTTGTATTGTCTATTGTTATAATTAATTTATTACATTTTTCATTTATGTATGCTTATCTATATGTTAGTTTATATACATTAGGAATAACTTATCTATATTTTCATAATTCTTCATTATTGACATCACACAGTTATAATTTCATTTTTATTAAAGTATGAATTTATATAGTTGACTAATTAAAATCTTTCACTTGAATCTAACTACACTTGGTCGTTGACTTACAACCTATGCAACTAACGACTGTCTGCACTTACCACCACAAAAAAAATAAATTATAAATTATAAATAAATTAATAATAAATCAGACAACTGCATGTACAATAACCATGGGAGCATCTGGCAACACAGGTCTCCCACACATGCCAGCAGTGCCCCCCCTCTCTCTTACATACATTCAGTTGCTTACAAGCATTTGTTGCACATGAATATTGTTAATAAATATATGGCCAACATATAACCAGATCGACTTAAACCTGTCAGTCAGAACAGAAGTTGGTCATAAGTCGATGACCAAGTGTATATATTTTTTTAATACACATTTTATTTTATATTTTACTTTTATAGTTATTTTTAGGAGTAACATATGGGAAAATTTTTTCTATAACAAAATATCTGGAATGTAAATAAATAAATATTTTTAAATATCAAGTATTGTATTTTAAGAGTCTGATTCTATAATTTGATTGATAATAAGAGCATTTTAGAATTATATTTGAATTTAAATATGAATTAATAAAATTTTATCAACATCCAGAAAATATTTTGTAAACACATTGCTTTTTTGAAATCATTATCTTTATAGTTTAAATACTCTATTTTAATATTATGCAGTATATTAATTCTATTAAAGTACGTTAAATTTATCCAAACTGGATAAGTAACAGCAATATAATTTACTTATCCAATGTGGATAAGTAAATTACATTGCTGTTAAGTAAATATATTCAAAGATATACAAAAATAAGATACAAAAATTGACTGAAAATTATGATTTTTTAAATAGACCAATAGTTATTTAACAAATATATGCACACCTTAACATATACAGTGTCAAATTTATGCAATTTTCCAAAAAAATAAAAATACTCCTATAATAAAAAATATATATAAAATTTTCTAATTAAAATAAAAATCAGCATTTTTAACAAGATAACTGACACTAATGATATTGAAATATATAAGAGTAATTCAAAGCCAAGTATAATAGCCATTGACTGGCTTATTACAGGAGTCATTATGATCAAAATTCAACTCGCTTTAATTTTTGTTATAAGTTAAATATTATTAATTTGAGAAATATATTCAAGAAAAATATTCAATAGGACACCAACTGCCAAATTTGAAGCTTCAAATCCAATTTAAAAAGAACCAGACAATTTAAAAATTATAAACTAACTTTTCAAAAACTGCTTAATCATATCAAAGCTTAGTTCAAAGGATTAAAGCACTACATGCAGTCATAAGCTATCAAAAACATTTTTTAATATTATTCACAATAAAGCACTACATGCAGTCATAAGCTATCAAAACACTTTTTTAATATTATTCACAATGGTAAAAAACATTTTCAGTATCATGGATACCCTCCTCAGTTACATGGAATACTTTATAGAACATTTAAACGAATTTACGAACGAACGAATTTAAAAATTGCAGAAATTGGCAAAAAAAGCAAAGTTTTCCTTCTTCCCTTTCTCCATTTACTTCTATTCCTTCACCACAGACATCTGTACAAGTTACATTGCTCAATCAATTTCAATGAAATCTGGAATGTATGTATTTCTTTGATTACTTAAGATTATCTGAAAATTTTGGCTTAATGGGATCAAAATGAAGAACAGAAACAGGGGATATGTTTCCATAAATACTTCTATATATTGAATTGTTTAACTGTTTTATATGATTTAATCAAATTCTTGAGAGGAAAAAAAAATAGTTACTACACTTCTGATCAATTCTGATATCAGTTTACAATATATATTTCAACTGTGATACAGAAATAATTAAGCAGGACCTCCTCAAATTAAAAACTTAATTTGTATGAAAGTTTTGTTCATAATTCGGATGCTATTGCCATTTGACCTCTCAAAGTACTAAAATAATTATATACAGGAGTTCCTCAAGTTATGAACATCTGTACTTATGAATGCAAAATTTCATTTTCAAATTTCAGAAAATTTCCAAACTTTTCAAGAATTTTAAACATTATGATAATAAAATGTTCTAACAATCAATATAATGTAAATTTACACAGTTAGTTAACTTATTACAGCAATATATCATGATGATGATGATTACAGCAAAAAATCTTCAGTTTATAATTGGAACTTTTCATTTAAATCTGTGAAATAAGAAATTTCTAATTAATTTAATTGTGAAAAACAGGGTTGCAGAGTCGGATGGATATGATCCGCCTCCGACTCTGATTCCGACTCCCTAAAATTTGAAAGGTCCGACTCCGGGCAGTTTAAAAATCTGACTCCACCCAAAAACCTCAGATTCAGCAATCCAGGGTTGCAGAATCGGATGGCAAATGATCCAACTCAGACTCTATCTTTTAAAAAAAAATCTAACTCCCTAAAATTTGTAAGGTCCGACTCCCAACTCCAACTCTGATTCCACCCAAAAACCTGACTCCCGACTCTGACTCTGCAACTCTGGTGAAAATATTACAAAATATAATATGTAAAGTTATTTCAGTAATTTTACAGACAAAACATGAGCAGTATCCAAGTTACATGCAAGACTAACATACACATTAGCATATATAGTATTTTGTAATATATTCCACAATTGGGCAATTAGAAATTTCTTTTTCACAAATTTGAAGAAGTTCCAATTATGAAGTCAGAATTTTCTGATATAATCTCTGCTATCTTGAAATATTGCATATGTTAACTAACTGTAGTTTTACATTATATTGGTTGCTTGAACATTATATAATAGTAACTGGTTGCTATTATATTATTGCAATATAATATAGCAGTGGACTTGCATTTTTACAAATCTTCAATTTATGAATTACACATTTTTGCAAACTATTCAGTTGATCCCAAACAGTCCCTAATGTTAATGAATGCTATTACCATTTATGAACTTTCAATTTAATGAATATTTTTGGGGGTCCATATGAGTTTGCAAAATCAAGAGTGCACCATATATTCAATTATGTTGGATCTATTCTGAATCTTCAAGAATGATTGCAATAAAATAAAATGGTATGTTGTAACTATGAATGTTCATAACTTGAAGAGCACTGTATAATATTTCTGGGCTATACTGATATTTTTGATATTTTTATTATTTGAATTTATCATTTTAAACAATAGCTTATTATTTACATTAAAAGAATTAAATTTGTTATAACAAATATGTTCAGCAAATGATATTCTAATAAAAAGAACAATTTGTTCCATATTCTATATGTCACTGATTCCTCTATTTCTTTGTTTCATGCTTATTGAACCTATTTCACAATATCAAATTTTATAAATATTTCTAATTATCTTCAGAAAAAATTCATGAAAGTATAACTTATTCATGTTGTCAATTGGTTTTTTGGATTGCAATTCTTGTTCCCTATCTTGCTTTAAAATATTCTCACATATTGAAAATGCTTCTCAATTTTTCCTAGAAATCTTTTCTAGTGACTGAAAGAGTTTTATTTTCATTTTCAATTTTACTTCAGAGCCACATGTAGGTACTCAAAGAGCCGCATATGGCTCGCGAGTCGCAGTTTGCCGACCCGTTCTATAAAATCGCTTTTTTTAAACAGTTTTACTATTTTCGAATATATTCACGCATATACGTCTAAAATTATATAGGACCAAATATCAACTTTTTTTTTAATCTCGACATTCATTAACGAAAATATTAACTGTTAATAGCTTTTATTATAAATAAGTTTGTCAACAATTTAAACGATTCGATTAAAACGGTAGTTGTAGAAATAATTACAGTAATTCGCTTACTTTCGGTACATAGTCGACCATTTCGTAACCATTAAAAACGACGAATTTGATAATATATTATTTAATCTATTTTCAACAACACCATCTTATTAAATTTCTTAAAATTCATTAAATAGTTCAAAACTAAAAAATAATAATAAAACATCTCGATAGTTTGAACGCTTTAATTACGGGGTTAAAAAATGAGACATTTTAAATTTAATGGCAAAATTTCGAAAGAATTTACCAATTAATTGAAAGCATAATTTGATCTTCACTCTATTCGTTTCAAACAATTGAAACTAACTAAACTGCCGAAATTTATGTAAATATTACACGAAGGTCTTTTAGACTGTCATATTTAGGAAAAATTTTGTCAGATGTTTCTAAATTAAATACAGTATATGTGTATATTATGGCCAATTTTAATTGGATACTCCGCTCTGATCAATACATGAATAATTTCGGTTTGGGAATCCGGCCAATTCTATCCACGGTCTAGGTGTTTGGAGAACCGGGACACTACTATAGTGAATTTTGTATTATAAACAGTAGCAACACAGCAAATCGTATAATGCATCCCAACATATCTGCGCCCGTCGTTGCCACTCTGCTATAATATAGTATTTTCTAAAACTTTTATTTATCTCTTAATAATCAATATTTTAAAATTCGAATATTTCCGTATAAAATCGCCAATAAAATTGTAGTAGGAGTATTACTATATACAGTATAATGCCATCTGTCCGTATGATCCACAACAAAAAGAAAAATTTCTCGAAATTTTACACAATTATCGTAGTAGCGTTTATATTGATGTCCTCTACCTACGTTTTCAAAAGACACTATTATTAGCATACATACTCTTAAAAATATTAATAATTTGTATTCTTTAAAAAAATTTTATATTTCTTCTTCCCCCATTGTCTCCAGATGGCAGCAGAATGTAACTACTACTAAAGTACTAAATAGGGAAAGTAGCGACACACTTTTCCGGTGCATTTGCCGACAACGTAGCGCTACCATAGGCTGCTCAGTATCACGTGACCTTCTTTCCGCCATTTTTGTGCAAAGAAACCAGTTCGGTTGTATATCGGCGCATCCTAAATAGTCAATTGAGTGTAAATATCGTAACTTTTTATCGATATGACGGGCTGTTGTGCAGTGGAATGTAAAGATAAATCGAAAGAGCAAGAGATATTAATTTCAAAAATTAATATACTAAATAAAATAAATGAAAAACATAATTGAACATGGATAAAAAGGTGTAATTCCTGATCAAAGTAGATATTATCAATAATATTTCCGTCGATAGTTTTTAAATGAAACTTCTTATAGATTTTAAATTTAATTATGTAATTCAGACATGTATAATTTACTCTCGATTAAACAAATTATTGATTATGTATATCCTTAATAAAAAATTCTTTATAAAACATTTCCTTTTTAGCCAAAAATACTTAGTTCATTGATTTAAAGCATATGCATCGGTAAAGACTATTTCTGTTTTTTTAATCTTATATTCATTATTTTTATTATGAAATAAAAGATTTTTGTATATACATTAAATTTAAATTGTACTTTTACAAAAAAAATTAATTTATCAATAAGCTATACATTTTATAAAACAACTATATATGTAGGCATATTTAAGACATACTAATATCCATGTTGAAGTATACTGTATATTTCAGATTTCAAAAATCAAAAGTATAAAATTCAAATCTATAATTTTTAATGTGCGTGTCTAAAGATATACAATTATAACAAAATTGCGATAGAATTACAAACCGTATAATCCATTCACTACAAACTTTAAAGTATACCCTTTTAAAAAATAATATTAAAATGAGAAAGTACTGTACCATATCCAAGAACATACCTTAACATACATCATTAATACAGTATGTAAAACATGTTAATGCTCTGTTAAAGAGCATTAACATGTTTTACATTATAGTGTATGTCTACATTAATATTGTGTATATTAATGTTCTAATATGTAAAATATATATGTTGCTACGATGATTAAAACATTGTTGTTCTGTTCTGTTAATGCTCTTTTCGCATAGAGCATTAAAATTAATAAATAAATAAAGTTAAATAAAATAAAGAAATTAATAATAATGAAAATAATAGCTGATGATGAAATTTTAAAGTCCGAAAAATGCACGTAAATGATTTAAATATATCAATTTATTGTTTTACTAGCAGACGACAAAGTTGCTCTTTACACAAACATGGCGGAGTGTCGCTACTTTCCCTATCTAGTATTTTAACAACTACCAAGAGCAAATCACAGACACGGCCGTTCACTCAAACGACACCGGAAATTTCGGTATATAAACAGAAACGTACGTTTCTATGCGCGCGCACACCTTTGTGTGTATTTATGTCTTTATTTAGAAAACTAATTTTTATGCAGTACTACACTTCTTTTTATCTAAATTATCTAAAGAAATTTAATATATTTTTCACTATATATATTTTCTCAAATATGCTATTCAATTCGTTCGAAATTCTATTAAAAAACCATCTCGAAGTAAATACTGCACATATTATACCTACCAAAATAACAATAGAACAATTTAGTTACGTTATATAAACGTGTTTTTCGATGCTGACCTATATATAGATATCAAAACACTTATGCGTCAAGTTTCACACACCAGCGACCATCGGTGGATCGAAAACCGGTTTCGATCAAATAAAACTTATTAATTAATCATAAAAAATGTATAATTGAAAACAAATATGCAAAAAATAGTTTTCATAAAAAAAAAAAAAAAACTGAATACAAAATTTTTATGCAAATAAACAATTTTTGATAAACAGCACGGTAAAAAATTTTATAAGATCTGGCCTAGGTATTATGAAAATAAAACGAAAGATAATTTATACTTTTATAAATAATTCAATTTTGTTTATGATATTTTGACGTATTCATCTTTACATACCACGTAACACTAAATCTAAGAACAGTATACTGTATATAATAAGGGCCTATTTGATTTCAGTTATCTCATATATAGTATAATCTTTTTTTTAATTATCTATATAATTACCGTATTTATTCGCCAAATATTCTTTCTTTTATAATTTTACTCCCAAGATTTTGAAACTAAAAATTTATTAAAATCTTTTTTTATGCTAATGAGAAACTTTTTCCCATTGCCAAAATATTATATAAATCATTTAAATTATTTTTATAAGTATGATATTTGATGATTTTTATCACTTATAAAAAATATCTTTTCTGGGTAATTTAATCTTTTTATGAACAAATATGCTATAAAATGCTTTTTACCGCATTAAGATAGATTGTTTCGTTTTAGAGTTATCCTTTGTTAAAGAAACAAGGATTGAACTCTGAAATGTGAGAGGCGGCATACTGAAATAAATCAAAAATTTAAAGTGATTAAGTACACAAGCTGTTTAATAACTTGTATACTTATATGACTTTATATTTTTGCTTTATTTCACTCTACCTCCTCTCACATTATTTACTTTACATCACTTTTTATATTAGTTCAAAGTAACAAAATACATATTTTGTTATTTAATATGATAAAATGTTTTTTATCTAATAAAAAATGGTTTATACGAAAATTTTAATTGATGTCTTTGCATTTATCAATCATCATCTCGACCACGTTCGCATTTCGTTCATTTCTTTTGAATTATCGCCCCTGTTGGTTTTTCTGACGTAGCAGCCAACCATGTTATACGCTAGAAAAAGTAGTTAATAAACAAATTAAATTGTAGAATACGAAAAAATAAAATTAAACGTGTGATGAGGCTAGAGCAGCCTAATACGCGATTACCTCAAGGTGCCGATCCGCACTCGCCGCAGGTAGTAATATTTACGGGACGAGAGCTGACCAGAATTTTTCTCAATAAATTTTGTAATGTCAAAAAATATTGTTTATTTAATATAAACTTTAATCGATATTCTTCATACTTACCAAAAAATAACTCCTAATGTGAAGTTATCTTAAGAATTATTGCACTTTTAAGATACTGTCAAAGTTGTGTGTGCTATTCGGACGCGACACTTTTGTAAAGATCGCGTCCGAATAGTGGAAATGCGTAAATAGTGGAATTGAGCGTTATCTATATCGACAGGTTGATATTAACTTGTAGTAAATTATTATAATATCAAATAGCAAAATTTCGCTTAAAAGAAAGCTCGATAATGCATTTCCCCCAACTATGCCCTTACCCCACTCCGACTTATACCTATTTTTAAAAGTATATGTTTCAGAGGCGGCAATTTGACTTTTTGTCCGGGGCGTTATAAATGCTAGAGCGGAACCTGTTTCTGAATAAAAATAAATGAAAATTATCGTTTCGACTATTTTTTGTTTATAAAATCAGATACCCGTAATCTTTACTACCTGAAAGCGTTTAACAGACTGCCTGTGCGTGGGTAACCAGATTTTAGAAATAGGTGTCAGTACATTTTACCGGCTGGTACAGTAACAAAAAATAGCACCGATTATCAATGAAAGAAATTATTTAGCCCGGTTTTACTATGTTCAATTAAAGCTCCAGTTAGCTTTAACTGCCAGTTGAGCCGCTCACTTGCCAAATCGATTAACTTCACAAAACAAAAAATAAAAGAGAAAAGTAGAGAAAAATGATAAAATAATATATTTTTTTAAATTTCCTTTAAAATATAAATTCAAATAAACATTGTAGAACGTATTATTACAAGTGTAGCTGTGTTATCTAATCACATATAAAATGCATAAGATAGCATATCCTTGGAGTAATCGTTATTTTTATCACAATTTTTGTGTACTTGATGGAGTTAATCGATTTGGCAAGTGAAAAGAAAAAGTAATAATAACACCATCGAATTCAATCTTGAAAATATTTTTAAAAATAAGTCAATGCGGTATATATTTCAAATATTAAATAAAAATTTGGTAGCTAGACAATGTTAGAGCATTGCCAGAACCAAGCCGAACGCAGAGTTACGATTGGTCCCCACTATCCGTCACGGAAAGCGGAACGGTCAAAAACCGTCGCAGATAAATGCGGGGCAATTTCGATTGCAGATTCCCCAAGAATCTTAGTGCTGTTCCCATGATTCATTTCGTGTAAAACAAATTGGACGCTAACCAAAGAAAGTCGCTTACTGTTTACGAAATGATGTCAATAGCTGCAATAAATGAAATAAAATCGAGGAAGGGAAAATGCTGGATCGAAAATATTTATAAGAAGAAATACAATGTTTTTATGCAATTTTCATCAAAGAGATGAGAATCCGCCATCTTGACTATAAAGATTGCCAACAATTCAACGTCGCAAAATGCATGAATTTCATTGGTGGATGTGATCTCGACGGATTTTACCGTCGCGGAAAAGTTGAATCCATCTAGACATTGGACGGTAGCGATTTTTAGGCTGCGGAATGACGTCAAAACCGCTCTGCTTTCATCACGCGCGTATTTGTCGCCGCGGTTCCGTGCTAGTGGGAATCAACTTTTAGACGCAGTCATCGAGTTATTGTCTCAGTAGTCTCATTATTTTTGTATTTAATCATCTTTTACTTTGATTAATATAATAAATTATTTATTTTACAAAGGCGTTATTCTATTAATATCCACGTATAACAGCAACCGATTAATTATTTTTTTATGACAAAATGAACAGCTTGCCGCTATCATCTAATATATACCATTGTATTAAATTTACTTAACTAAATTCTTATTGCCGTATCCTAGACGACTAAAGAAACATATTGACTAAAACCAAAAAAAAATATTGAATAAATATTACACCTTTCCTACACGTCTCTCAATCGATCTTTCCAATTTAGTGATTTTAAAAGATATCAAAATATATTTCCAACTTAGAAGGGTAAATTCAAAAAATGTCTTAAGCATAATACGCACTTATAAACGTTTCAATTGTATTATTGCCACGATTTACATTAGAATATGGAGTTAATCAAACTGCTCTCTGAAATAAATTAATTTTATTCAATGGCCAAAAAAATTTTGTCATTTAGTGGTGTTAAGCCTAATTATTAAGGAAATTTATTTTAATATAAATAGTTAAGAGTTAATCAAATGTTTTGATACTAAAATTTAAAAAAAATTCAAAAAGTAGAGTTAATCGATTTGACTTGTGAATGGCTCAATTATCTGTTTTACAATTATTAGATAAGCGCTAATTGATAGTTATTGACGTTATACTACCAATTAGCGTTTATTTAACAATTTTAAGAGAGTTGGTTAAAGCTAACGGTAACTTACACAGCGCATGGTAAAACCGGGCCTTAATAAATTATAGTTTTATACTAAAAAATAAAATCTAACATGCGAAATAATAATATCAAATATTATTATTATTTAATTATTATTGTATAATCATTGTTTTACTTAACTGAAATCAAAATGTAAATAATTGTTTTAAAATGTTTCAAAATAACAAAATTTAGGTGCCATAGTTTTCCAAATTCTTCAATAGTAGTGTAAGTTGGTTTATGGCAACAACTTTTGAACGTGTACATTCTAATACCCAAGATGCTATCCCACCCCAGGCACTCCCCTCGGGGACCAACTGAAGATGTGTGCTCAATTATGACCATCCAATTGCCAACATTATAAAGAAAGCTGTAGCGGATTCTGGTATTGTTCCAGCATATAGAAGGAATAGAACAATTTTCTCACTACTCCGGAATGACAAAGATCCTGTTGACCACCTAAGAAATCAGCTTTCTGCTGGTCTGTAGTGAGGCTAAGTCCTAAGGAGCTATCAGTGAGGGCCCAGAGAACTGCATGGCGCATTGGGCAATGCGACATTTAAAAGAATATCCATACACTGTTAGTTCCTCCAGCCACTTTATAGAAAGACTTCTAGAAAAAAAGCCATTCCCAGATGAGTGCATCTCCGTCTTAGATTACAAGTCGCTCTATCCGTCCATTGAGTTAGCACCTGCATGCCTACTTTTATACAGATTTATCCTTGAGCACCTAGAAGATACTAATTACGATGCGGAGGTATTACGTACGATGTGCCACCTGATAACGTACAATTCCTACTACACGTTCCGGGGTAAATATATCCAAAGAATGGGTGTCCCTATAGGAGGACCCCCTTGCTGGGGTTATGGCAGAAATAGTGGTTAGATACAATGAAACCTGTGCCATCTGTCTATATGCTGGAACAATACCAGAATCCGCTACAGCTTTCTTTATAATGTTGGCAATTGGACAGTCATAATTGAGCACACATCTTCGGTTGGTCCCCCGAGGGGAGTGCCTGGGGTGGGATAGCATCTTGGGTATTAGAATGTACACGTTCAAAAATTTGAGCAATCTGGTTCCATAGTCCTCGTAATTGCTTATAGGTGTATCTGTATTTTTCAGCTTGTTTTAGAATATACTTAAATTCTTCCGACCATTCTCTGTGGTTCATGCAATGCGTGTGCGCCCTTCTAAACAAGGATCTAAAGGCAGATAGTTTGTATGAGTAAGGATCCGCGGACCATGACGGAATAATACTCATCCTGTACGTCGGTTTTATATAGATAGTAGTACGATATTCTCCGTCTTTTATAGAGACCTTAACATCTAGGAAGTGGAAGTCCGTGTCTTCCTGCTGGTCTATAGTGAGGCTAAGTCCTAAGGAGCTATCAGTGAGGGCCCGGAGAAGTTCGTGTGTGCGTTCATTATTCCATAGGATACATATATCATCAACATACCTCACATAGAGCTTAATATCTGATAGAAAAGGGCGGATGGCACAGGATGGTGCATGATACCGCTACATAACAACACCCTACAATGACCCCAGCAGTATATAGGTGGCACCAAACGGAATTTGAAACAAAGAATCAATGAGCATAAAAATGACATCATGAAAGGGAATTTGAATACTGTTTTGGCACAGGCGGCCTACGCATATGACATCGATGTTAAATGGTGAGAAGCTACTGTGGTCCACCAAGCTGAACGTTCGTATGCCATTCCGACCTTAGAGGCTATGGAAATTGAAAAACGTAGGTCTACCTATGATGTACTCAATAACAACAGCCCGGATGATCTCCCACCATCCTGGAGATGGGTGGCACGCAATAATTTATGAATATAAAGTATGGTAATGTAATGCCTACTACACGGTAATACCATTATCACCCACGATTATGTGGAGGAAGTTTTATTAAAAATAAATTAATGTTGAAAATCTTGTAAGGCAAAATTATCTATTAGGGGCATACTATAATATTACAATATTAAAAATGTTGAATGTTTAATTATTTTAGGAAATTATAATATGTAAATATTAATACTTTAAATGTTTTTTGAATATGATGTTCTATATTCGAACTCTGTATAACTGTCTTCAATTAAGAATTGTTATATTTTAAATGTATGTAGATTTACTGAAGAGGGTCAATAAACTGACCGAAAACGTTATAATTAAATTTGTTTTGTGTTTCTTATCACCCGTTTCTCTTTTAATCTTATCAGTGGAGCATTATAGGATATATCACACTCAGTTAGGTTAAAGATAAGCAAGCAATTAAGTAAACAAGCAAGTATTTTTATTAATAAAGTATGCCACTTTATTAAGAAGGTCAATAATCAGAAAATTGAACCATTACATTGAATAGATTCAAGTGAAGGAACATATTATCAAAGATAAGAATAGGAATTTAATTTTTAAAATTGAATTTACATTAGAAATTGATTGATTTATATAAGAATAGATATTCATTCACCTTATTTTTTGTTTTGATATCAGTATAATCTATTCCTGTGAGAAGATGATGCTCTCAATCCCATTGACACCATCATCAAACTACACAAATTGATAACAACAACATTCAGATTGAACTTCAGTGACAATCACAGAAAAGTTATAGTTTTTAGGTCAATCCAACAGCTGGATTAGAAGAATTTTTTGCTCACTTAATTTTTTTTTGTTTCTTTTCTTGGTGTTAAATACTAGCTGTATTAAGTCAATGTTGATATAGTCTATAATTATGTAGCAATTTTTTCAACTGCTTTATCCTTACATGAAACTTTTAGCATCTTTTCTTCTTGAGTCCATTCAACTGATCATGTTAAGTAAGTACTTACTTTCAAAATTGACTAGCAATATAAGGCAGTCAGAATTACTTTAATTAATACAGATATTATAGATTTGGTTTTTTATGCTTATTTGCTAAAAATATGTGATTTCAATGGTGGTTCCTGAATTTTTTAATTGCCAAAATTTTTTAAATTACATTTTTATGTAGTTTATTTTCAATGGATTCTCTTAATATAATTTGGATTTTTTCATCACTTTTTCAATTTATTAGTTTATTATATGAAAATAATTCTGGTTTTTGTATGAAGTAAATTATATATTTTTTTTGAAATTTTAAGCAAAAATTGAATTATTCTTACAATGAGTATAAAGTTCAGTAAAATTATAAAAAATTGTAAAGAAATGAAATTATTGATTTAATTCTGCTAAAATAAACAATAATATTTCTTAATCATTCATTTTTTGTTTCATTTTTACTGATCTATATGCAAAAAATGAGAAAATCCAAACACTTTCAGACTATTTAAAGAGGTATGGCATTTTTTTTATAGTTTTATGAAAACCAGTTGTTTCCCATAAAATTTCAGCCAAGCCTACTTTACTATATGGCATGCAATATTAGATGCAGTGCAGCAATAAAGCATTTTGAGGCCAATCAAAGTAAAGTAAAGAATATTATAGCTGGAATTATAAAACAATAAAAAATATATTTTAACTAATTTCAGTATACTTTTTTCTTTATTCTTCATTTTATAATTTAATATCTTTATTAAAAAAAATAAATAAAAATTGTGTGAATAGACAAAACATTCAACAGAAAGACAATAGTTTCTAATCAGTTATACATTTCTACAAATCATAATTTTGATGATTGATATAGCATTATTAATAATTAAAGAAATATTAATATTTTGATGCAAAAACACGCATATATTACAAGTCTGCTCGCTCTAAAATCTTCTGGCAGTAAGTTTGGTCCTTAACAATATTTTCAACATAAATTCCATATGGACCCACACAACAAAGTCACAAACTTCAAGTTTTGTAACTCATAATTGTAATTGTATTTGGTTATAATATTCGTGTCGCTTATTAAGATAATAATGCTTCTTTCCTGCAATCAAATAATTTATAGAAAAGTTAACAGAACTATAAACAAGTTCAAAAAAGTGAGGTAATATTTCTAGGAAATATTTATTCCATTTGAATGAAGTTTGCTAATATTATTGGAATCGAATGTAACATTAATTCTGTTAAAAAGATCAGAACTGGTTAATCATTACACTAGTAATAATTATAATCATTTTAAAATTTCACGAAGACATAAAATCGAATAATGTAATGGGATTCATCAATATTTATTTAATTTAATATTATTTTAAAAATTCAGTATTTATTTATTTATAATAACGAAGAAATTTTAAAAAATAGGGGAAAAAATGTTTTTACTGTACTTATAATAATGATAATATTTGTCAACAGTTGGCAGAACGCAAAAAGTGTAGAGTCCCTAGATAGAGTACCGCATTCGGCCGCCATTTTATATCCTCCTGCCAACCGATAATCACGGATAACTTTATAGAAAATAAACCATAATACTGTATTTCTTTCTAATTTACAAATATGGCAGTCCTTACCTGGCAAACGAAAATCGTATTTGGAAAATTTTTTCTTCTAATATTTTGTAACCACTTCTTTTTATTTCTAATTTGTTTTATCTCGCGAACGCAGGAAAGAATCTATGAACCTTTTCTGTTCGATTAGAACAATTTATAGCGTTATAACAATGCATGTTCTTAAAAAATAACTAGAAAGCCTATGAACGCGACCACAATTCCCTATCTAACGGGATATAAAATGGTCGATTTGCGAGCATCTTGGGGCGCAAAGGAATGCGGTACTTTATGCATCTAGGGATTCTAACTTTAATTTGTATAACATGCAAATTTCAAATATCCATGCGTTAAACGGTATTTTCAATTATTCTTAATATTTGTTTGTAATATTATCTTAACAATTGTTTAGCATCGAAGTAGCTTTTATTAAAAAATTTACAATAAAAACTACTTCGATGCTAAAGAATATTAAATGCCTGGATCACCTGGTCAATATTAAGTGTCTGATCCCTCTAATGGTCATTTCCGGCAAAACTGTAGCAGCCGAAGTGGAGGAGTCACGTGATATAATCTTCGATATTGAAGTATTACCAAGATTAATACATTTTTATTATTAATTATTAGAAGCCGGTCATCACATATATTAGCATAAATGGGCACCAAAATAACACTAATAAAAAAATACTGTTTAACGAATGGATATCCGAAATTTACATATTATACAAATTACAGTTTTTACGTTCTGCCATCTGTTGGCAAATATTATCGTTATTATAAATATAGTATAGACATTTTTCTATATATATTTTTTTAATTTTTCGCAATTCTCATAGGAGTAATATTACATAATCCTAGAATGCTGACGTATTAATATTACCCTTGATTAAAGTTAAACAAAAATTTGATATAATCAAAAAATTTGAATAATAAATACTGCAATTGATATTATTATTTTTAATAACATCACATATTTTTCTTCCCATATAGGATTGATAATATTATTAACAACTATTTTTTTGACAAATATGCTGGAATATTGAAGTTATTCTAGTATAGTAGTCAATAGTATTGGAGTTGCAACATTTAAAATAGTACAAGATACCTAATTACTTAATAGAAATCACGAAAACAGATTTAATGCATTCGAGGGCACAATTCTTGCCCTACCGAAGCACGGAGAAAGTGGTACAGATCAATAGGGGGGTCGAAACACCCCAAAAAATCCTTAATGGATTAGGGGTCAAAGGCCAAAGATTTGCGAGATATAGAACCGCAAAGTTCTGTTGGTTGCAAACGGTGCATGCGGTTTGACGTTGCGCCTGGCCTCGCCGCTGTCTGCGACGCGACGCGTCCCGTTCTCCTGCTTCGCTCTATATCTCGTAAACCTTTAACCTTTGACCCTTGGTCTACTAGGGATTTTTTCAATATTTATGCTCCCCTTTCGATAGATAAATATGCCTATAACTTTATCTATATGAGGAAGCCTTTATTTTGTTTTAGTTACAAATCATATTTTTTATATAGCCTATAAGCATAAACGGGAATCGACAGATCTATAAAATTATAGTAAAAAATTTTTTATATGTACATTTTTAATTATTTTATTAACGACTCTATGCTTATAGCATCTAAGTTAGTAGTACAGTACAGTAGGTGTTTGCAGTATCAATGAGACAAGTTTTCTACAGCCCTTAGGCTGGTTTTCGGAAATCTGTTAAAATATAATAACGTATTTTTTATATGTACATTTTTAATTATTTTATTAACGACTCTATGCTTATAGCATCTAAATTAGTAGTATAGTACAGTAGGTGTTTGCAGTATCAATGAGACAAGTTTTCTACAACCCTTAGGCTGGTTTTCGGAAATCTGTTAAAATATAATAACTTTTGCAATACTGTTTTAGTTTTAACGTCATTTATAATAAAATAATCATGTATTTAAACATAAAACTTAAAAAAAGGAGAACATTAGAATCCGAATCAAGAAAATCAATCAAATTTCTAATATTTTAGTTGGCTTCAAAACTTTTCCAGTAAACATTTGGCCGAATCAAGAAAATCAATCAAATTTCTAATATTTTAGTTGGCTTCAAAACTTTTCCAGTGAGCATTTCATAGGAAAATTTTACTTTTATAGGCAAACATCCCTATATAAGCTTAAATATATTTATAAGAATAGTTATACAGGACTATGTTTCATAGGAAAATTTTACTTTTATAGGCAAACATCCCTATATAAGCTTAAATATATTTAAAAGAATAGTTATACAGTACTATATATCCATACTAGTATAATGTTGGCTGCATACTTATAGACTATTCTTCATTTAGAACACATTGAAAAGAAAATAACAATAAATAAGTATCAATATTACCAATGAGCAAGTTTTCTGCAGCCCAATAAATAACAATAACAATGAATATTCCCTTTCTTTTTTTGATACCCGTGAACAAGTTTTAAGACAGAATATAGGTCTGTATATTAAATAGCTCGTTAAATAAAATATTTTATTTATCAGAGCTGTTTATAAAAAGTTTTCTGCAGCCCAATAAATAACAATAACAATGAATATTCCCTTTCTTTTTTTGATACCCATGAACAAGTTTTAAGACAGAATATAGGTCTGTATATTAAATAGCTCTTGTTAAATAAAATATTTTATTTATCAGAGCTGTTTATAAAAAGTTTTTTTCATATTTAAATAAAAATTTATATTTAATTGTTCATTAAAGTTTTAAATTATATTACCAAAAAAAAGTTTATCTCACACATTTCACACATCAGTAAATAATACTATTAAATGCATAAATGCCAGTGCTACTTTATTATAGTATAAATGCTAATTTATCAATTTATAAATCGTCATAATTATCACAATCGATAAAAATCAGCCAATAAAGTTCTTAAAAACTATAATACAGTTGAGCCTCTTTAATCGACATTCTATAGTTCGGCACCTCCGATAATCCGGAATATATTTTTTTAACATTCACTTCATCAGTATCAGTATCTACTTTATTTTTTTATAATAATTTAAAATAATCAACAAATTATTAATAAATGTTAATTATTTAATGGATTCGTTTTATAAAATTGCAATTTTAATGATCGTGATATGGTTAAAATATGTACAAATCAAAAATTTCTCTATCGAATTATTATGCGAATTTTTAATAATTTATTTGTAAAAAATACCTTATTAACTCGGATATAAAAAGAAATTCAAAAATATTTTGTAGTAGTTTCAGCATATTTTAATTCTAAAATACAAAACAATTGATACGATGATAGTTTTTTGCCGGAATCTGCCAACTTGTTTACGTTCTCTAACAAGTTTAACTGCTGCCAGATTTACGATTTATTTTCTGCTGAAACATTCTGTTTTTTTTTTTTTTTTTTTTTTTTTGCATGCAATGTTATAAAATACAATTTTAAATTATGATTGATATTTATAAAAATGATTTTATTTCTGTTTTAAATAATTTTAATACTACATGAAATAAATATCGTATTTTTCGGATACTCAGTTTATAAATAAAATTTATGCTGTTTTTTTTATTTTTGCATATTTTACGCCCCCTTTCCAATCAGGGAGATTACTAAGGGGGTGGGGCCAGTTCCAACCAAGAGCTACGCCCACACCCGTGGAGGGGGCCGGATGGTGACGGACGGGGATCACTGGGCCGGGCTTAGTACCCCGAAAAAAATCCGGCGAACCCGGGTCCTCCAGCGTGGCACGCCAACGCGTTACCACTCGGCAATCCGGCCGCCAAATTTATGTTGTTTACATAGTATATAATGTTATTTTTTATGTCTTAATATAGATATAGTCGACCAGATGGCCGCGTGATAAATCTGTGGCTTATCATCCTGGTCCTAGGATACAGGTTCAAATCCGGATCCCACCACTTCCAGTTTTTCATGAGGGATCCATGTCGGGCGTTCAACCCATCCTTCAACCATCCGGATGGCCCCATAATGGGTGTTGGCCAGCCTGTGATGTGCTCTCTAAGTGGCCACAGACAGTTATAGTATATCTCACGTGAGATATGGCGGCTTAAACCTAACCTAATCTAAGCTTAATATACATAACTACATCATCAGTAGCCTAGGAATTTAGGCATATGTTTATAATAAGTGTTCTTAGGAAGCAAATTCTGTGGTCAGGCATTTTCCATACATCCGCATGATTCAAATCCGAAAGGTGCAGGATTAAAGAGATGCAAACCATAATTTTAATATCTTCATTAATTATAAAATAAATTATTAAAAATTATTAATATATATACTTTTTGTTTATAAAAATATGCATGAAAAAATATGTGCATCAGTTGGTGATTAATTGATGATTTCCTTTTATTATTTACAAATCTATCATTATAAATATTATACTTATTATATAAAATATTTATTTTAGACGAAATATTTTTAAAAAATACTGCAAATTAATAATTCATATAGAATTGTTTACGTGGTTTTTTAATTACTAATGACTTTAGCTTCAACAGAGGTGAAATAACGATCAAGGTTAAATTAAAAGATTAATCATGCCGAAAATTATTTTTTTAGTTTATATACTTGAAATATTCTTTAAAAAATATGCTTACATTTTTATAGTATGGTATTATTTTTTTAAAAAATAATCCTATATTTTTTTTAAATGAGAGTTAGATTTAATGAAAATCTATTCCAATTTTTTCCGTTTCAAATCGATGATTTGATACATGACAATACTATATATATCAGCATCGAATCTAGATATTTTGTCACCTGAGCAGCATTAGAAAATGACGTCCCCTCTCCTCTTCGTTCACGCACATTAATACATAAACATATCTAATATAAGAATATAATGACGTCATATACATAGTTACTGAGAAACATATAAAAAACTTGTGTTAGTTGGAAGACAATAAACCTACTCTGGGAATATATAGCTTTTAATGAAAATAAAAGAACTTTTCAAATTTTTCCATAGGCTGCCCACACCTGCGGAGGGGTCAGGAGGATTGTGGAGAACAGGGTTAGTTGGAAGACAATAAACCTACTCTGGGAATATATAGCTTTTAATGAAAATAAAAGGAGTTTTCAAATTTTTCCACAGGCTGCCCACACCTGCGGAGGGGTCAGGAGGATTGTGGAGAACGGGATCGATGGGCCCGTCCTGGACCCCATGAAAATATTTTCAAGGGATGGGACGCCAGACTCGAACACTGGTCCTCCAGAGTGGAAAGCCGAAGTGTTTCCACGTGGTCAATCCGGCTGAATGTGTGGGATTTAAATAGATTAAATTCAATCGATTATAAATCGGTTTGTAGATGATAACTTTATTAGGAGAGTGGAAAGCCGAAGTGTTTCCACGTGGTCAATCCGGCTGAATGTGTGGGATTTAAATCGATTAAATTCAATCGATTATAAATCGGTTTGTAGATGATATAATTGAAATATAAAATGTTATAGAGAAGTTCCTATAGTATATGAATATTACCATGTTTCAGCTGTAATATTAACTTTGGGTTAGATTAAGCAACCATATCCTCATGGGATATACCTCGGTTGGTTGGTTGGGTTATGCCGCCATATCGCACAAGGGATATATTGGGTTAGTTCGGTTAAGCCTCCATATCCTCATGGGATATTCATTATCTGCCGGCGGCTACTTATAGAGCTCATCACAGGCTGGCCAACACCCATGATGAGATCAACCAGATGGTTGAAGATGAGGTTCAACGGGCCGGGCCGGCGCTACCTTACCGCCATATCCTCTTGGGATATACTGTATCTGACGGCGGCCACTTGTGAAAGCCGCCATATCCTCATGGGATATTCTGTATCTGGCGGCGGCTACTTATAGGCCATATCCTCATGGGATATTCTATATCTGGAGGCGGCCACTTATAGCCCCTATCCTCATGGGATATACTGTATCTGGCGGCGGCCACTTGTAGAGCCAACACAGGGCTGGCCAACACCCATGATGGGGTCAACCAGATGGTTGAAGGATGGGATTCAACAGGCCGGGCCCGATCCTCTCCTGAAAAATTGGAAGTTGGGACCCGGATGGGGTCAACCAGATGGTTGAAGGATGGGATTCAACAGGCCGGGCCCGGTCCTCTCCTGAAAAATTGGAAGTGTGGGGCCCACCTTGACGTGGTGAGAGGGCTTACCGGCTGTCACTATGCTCGTATCTGTTTTGCATCCGGGCCGATACTTTCATAGTGACAGGGATTAACTACTGTAAAATGAACCGTCCTGCCCCGTCCACGATTATTCGTGGTTCGGGTGACACTCGTGGTCTGTCCCTATTGGGAAGATTTTCCGCCGTTGTATCAAAGAACGTCTCCGATGTGATTCACGTTCAATTGTTCAAGGCGGTACTTGTACTGCCTATCTCGGCTATTGTTTCGGTTGCTTCGGCAACACCGGGCGCAAGGGGCCGAGGTTGGAGGACCTCCAGCCCGGCAGGCCTGCTGGACCAGTGTGGCCCCCTTGCTGAAGTGGCGCAGAGGTGGGGTTCCCTTCCCCGCCGACAGCTCAGGCAATGATTATAGCCGAGTTCCATTTCGCAGAAGGATCCCTGTAGTGCTATCTAAGTGGAGCAGGGCCACGTTGCCTTTTTAGGCGCAATGTCTTTGATCGATATGAGCCTATGAGCCACGCGAAGCAGGGCCATGTTGCCTTTTTAGGCGCAATGTCTTTGATCTATATGAGCCTATGAGCCACGCGGCCATCTGGCCGATGATGATGTTGGGAAATTGATACAATATTTTTTTATATAGGGGAAGATGAGGTAAAACCGCGTAGGCGGATCAAACCGGGTACCCCTGTATCTCTATGATGACTGCTGCAATTTATCAGCAAACTCCCAAAATACTTTTAAACCATGATTATGCCAGTAATAACTAAATTGGAGACGACGGTGCATATTAGATTTTTTACAAAAATGTTTTATAGTTTTTTGTACTGAAATATTTCAATTTTGTGATTATCATATACCATTCTATATGCCATATACATAAAGAATCATTATCAATAAGTATGCCTCTGTATTCATTAACTTTTAAAAAATATTTTAATTTACAAAAATGTTTTATAGTTTTTTGTACTGAAATATTTCAATTTTGTGATTATCATATGCCATTCTATATGCCATATACATAAAGAATCATTATCAGTAAGTATGCCTCTGTATTCATTAACTTTTAAAAAATATTTTACACATTTATCAATATTTACCGCATCATTGAATGCAGATATGCCATTTTTATTAAAACGTGGTGATGGGGCAAAATCGGGTATCGAGTATAGCAAAAACCGCATAGCACCCATACCTCAGTACCCAGTATATCCGGAAAAAAAAGCTTCTAAATTAAAACTTTTTAAAACCACAAAAGTCATTGTCACAAAAAAGGAAAGCATAAAAGCAAAGGAAAAAAGAAAGGAGAAAATTAAGTAGAGAAGATTGAGAAAAGTGAAAAAAACATTGAAAATACAGAATATGTGACTTTTTTGCTAAAATAAAAAATACTGTTATTTTAACTTTTGTAAATAAAAATTTAGAAAATGTGGATTATTACATGTATTCAAATGGATACCCCCACTTATGGGACAAAACCGGGTATTTTCATTTAAAAAAAAAAAAACCTCTTCTACCAAGGAATAAACACACTTTTGACATAAAAACCCATAGTTCCTGATAGATTAACAACTATTGAAGCCTAATAATATAATATTTAAAATTTTTCTGTTCATATTAAAAAAATATGTGGCTTCAAACTTAAAGTACCCGGCTTTGCCCCATCTTCCCCTACAATACATCAGCGCCGGATCTAAATATTTTGTCATTTGAATCAACATTAGAAAATGGCGCCCTCTCTCCTCTTCAGTCATGAGCATTAATATATAAACATATGTAATAATTTGGAACCGGGAATGTAATGACATCAGATACATAGTCACTCAGAAACACACAAGAAAATTTTATTGTTCAGTTATGTATACAGGAATTTCAAGAAATCAGAAGATAGTGAAGAAGAGGTAAGACAAAGGTGTGTGATGTTCTTATGGCTGTTTAATATATAAATGGATGCATGTGTAAACTGGAAACTGCAGTGAGTGAATTAGGTGTGAAAGTGGATAGTGAGAATGTATGCTGTCTGTTGTATACTTATGACACTATTCTCCTATCTGAGAGTGAACAAGATTTGAGGATGCTTGTTGCATAATTGAATGAAGCTATCAGAGGAATTAGATGAGAATAAATGCAGAGAAGACGAAGGTACTTGTGTTTGAGAGGTATGAAGATGTGAGGTTAAACTGAATGGGATGAATCTGGAACAGGTGAATGAATTTGTATACTTAGGAAATATATTTGAGAGGGAGGGCCGCATCTGTCAAAGAATGCTAGAATGGCTGTATATCAGTGTGTTCTTGTTCCAACATTGATGTATGTAGTGAGACGGGTGAAAGACATAGAAAGTTTTTGAATGCAATGGAGATGAGATAATTGAGAGGTGTAGCTGAAGTGACGAGATATGATTGTTTCTGGAATGACGAAATACGAAGACAATGTGGAGTGAAAAAAAGAGTGTGATGGATGCAATATGTAAGTCAACTTTGAAGAAAAAGGAAACTTTTTTCCATTTTTGCAATTTTTAAACTGCTCTAAATCTATTATTAATTGGATTTGAAACATCAAATTTGACAGTCGATGTCCTACTGAATATTGTTCTCAAATATAATTGTCAGTTTAATAATATTTAACTTGCGATCAAAGTTACAGCGAGTTGAATTTTGACTGTAATAACTCCAGAAATAAAACTCAGTCAGTGATTATTGTACTTGATTACATGGTTAATACAATAAATGCTGTATCAAGTTTAAAAATCTACAACTTTTCCAACATTTCTATTTTTATTAACCTTCCAAATTCATCCCAGAAATTGCAGTTAAAATCTGAATTATACAGTATGCATTTTAATTGTGTTAACTGTTATTATTAAAACTGTCATAAGTATCATTTTTATTCATTTTTTAGCATTATAGTATATTTTATAATTCATGTTAAGCACAAAAAGTAGACGATATATATTAACCGGTCATTACACTTTATGGCATAACGGTCAAGATATGAAAAATGTATACAGTGCTTCGGATACTAGTTACGACTTATCCAGTAGCCAGCTAACTTCCTGTTGTAGACATGTAAGGCTGTGTAACAACCTAATAACTCAATGTGATATATGAATTTTTCCTCCCAAAATATGTCACTTCGATATATTAACAATAGCAAAGTAACAGTCTTGCTCTTTATCTGTTTTTTTTTTCTTTTAAATAAAAATTTAAATTTGATGTGTAGTTGTGTGTTCATTGCTCTCATTAAAAGCAGATCTTTATTCACTACATAAAAATTACAGAAAGCATAAACTGTTGGAACCTCTGACGAAAGATTTTATAAAACGATTAATTGATCCAACATTGTTAATTATGGCTTGATTACTGTAGATCAAGCCATGTTAACAATGACTTTCAATAAAAGAAATCAAACTCAAGATCTTCATTTCAACAAGTTTAACTCAAGGGACTATCTCCAGTTATTGTATTAAAAGTAAATAAAATCAAATTCGAGAAGGCTTTTACATCATAGTTATGGGGATAGAGAAAAATGGACTTTGCGGTAATACGACATTGTTAAAAACATGGATACATGTTAAAAACATGGAAACATCTTCAATACAATGCTAAATTTTATTTTGTGACACCAATTAATGAGTGATTAATTTAATGCTCTTCTTAATATTTTGATGATTCCAGATCCCCAATGATTGTCCAGTATGGTACCATACCTCCTTCACTTGACTGTCACACATAATCATTATATTACTTATATTAGTTGCCAGTATGACTTACAAATATGTTTAAATAAAATAAATGCCAGTACCCGGAGATCGAGTCCTATATTTAATTCCCTAGAGCAGAGGTTCTTAACACATCTCTAGAGCAGGGGTTCTTCACAGGGAGATGGATTACTTATATTAGTTGCCAGTATGACTTACAAATATGTTTAAATAAAATAAATGCCAGTATCCGGAGATCGAGTCCTATATTTAATTCCCTAGAGCAGGGATTCTTAACACATCTCTAGAGCAGGGGTTCTTCACAGGGAGATGTATAATAAATAATCTCAAAATAATAATCTCTAGAGCAGGGGTTCTTAACAGGGGTTATTCATACTCCAAGGGGTATGGATAACCCTGTTAAGAACCCCTACTCTGTAGATGATTATTTTGAGTTATTTCTAATAATTTCATAAAGAATATTATAAGTCTAATGAAATTTACAATACTTGGAGCAACTTTTCTTACTGACTTTTTCTTATTCTTAGTTATTATTTAACAGGTATTAGGTTTTATAATTTAATGATGAAAACAATACTATTTATTTTCATAAAATTAATATGATACAAACCCAAATTTTAAATTTGAAAATATTATTAAAATTTTTTTAATAATATTTAATTACGTTTACTTACAAAAATATTTCAAACTTTCGCGATACAATTCTGCTTATTATTCTGTCACAGAGAGTATAAATTTAATTATGTATGCCAATGCGAATATTAAAATCCATGCCAACAAATTTCCTAAACCAATTAAACATTTCTATAGTTTAATTACGATTAAGGCTTTAATTATAGCCTGTTTTTTTAGCCGTGTGTTTAGTGGTTACGTAGATGAAAGATAACAGATAGAAAAAAATTGGTAGTAAGTAATCTTCCCAAATTTTTAGTTCCACTCATTGATCGAAAGCTGATAAACTTCTGCGAATTTATAGATGAATGATCAGAAAAATAATTAAAAATTATTATTTTGACATATCCTAGATATATTTCGTGGGTCGTACACTTGCAAAACTAATTAATTCAGTTGGCCAGTTTCGTTAGCGACACTTGATTTACAATGACTTTGTCAACAAACTAGAAATTTTAGAAAAAAAAAACTTAAATATGTTTTGCTTGGTGTGTTTGCAAACTTCTATGTTGTGTGTTAAAAATATTTAGAAAAGTGATTAATAATTTAATCCCACAATTAATTTCCATTTTGCACTAATCGTAGCTTCCTCTTTAAAGATTTCCTCTTTAATGCACGTATCCTCTTTTGATTAAATGCACATATATAAAAATTATAATTATAAATGTTAAACTTTTTATATTAATTAATTTGCATCCACAATATGATGCTTTTAATCAAATATTTGAGTGAAAAATTTTCTTTGGCCTTCAAAATTGTTAATAATTTTAAATACGTGTTTACATAATTATTTTTTGTTTTTTTTTTTTCAACTTTAGAGTAGCCATCTGTAAATTACAGAAGTAGAAGCAGCGAAACAACTTTGAGCAATATTTATTCTGCGAATAGAAACAATTACATCATTTTCTAACAGTCTATTGGCTTTGGCATCGACCTATGATAGAGCTGGGATGCTTCACTTGTTTCTGATCACATGATTAAAAATTTAACTATTTAAGAACTTGGCCCGCGACAACAGATATCAATTCCGAATATCGTTCGCATATACCTGTAAGTAATTTAATTTTTTTTTACTTTTAAAGCTTTAAAAGATATATATTCTTTATTATTAAGTTAAATTCTTAAAAATATGGACTGATTTTTAAGTTATGCCATTTTTAAATGGCAAAGAATAGAATCTATAAGAGCTCGACTGAAGTGCAAAATGTGTTATTGACCTTCATGTTCGTTGACATTAGTTAGAATAGGATAAACTAGTTTGATATCCGGTTCTAAATCCGGTTCAAATGTTTCAGATGAGAAGATTTACCTTTAATTTTTCTGGCATTAATCGTTTATTTCTCTGTTAGAGAAAGTATGTTAGAAAGCGTGTAGGAACTTTACAGATTTTTTCAAAAAAAAAAATACACTCGTTTGAAGTATTTTTCCCGATAACATTAAAAATTTTGCCATAAAATACACACTAAAATATTTAAATCATAAATTTTTCAGCTTAAAAACATTACTCATTGTTTTGTTATTACATAAGCATGCTTTGTTTTACTTCTCCATACGAGTTACGTGATGAATATCTCATAAATATCGTTTTATTTTGCATAAAAGTCTGAAAATATTCTTATTTAAAATCATGATATGCATGTATATTTACGATATGCATTTAGTGCTTTTAAATTTTAAGAATAAATAGTAGATATCATATTTTAGAGGATCAATATTCCAGTCGAACATATACACACAAGGAAAGACAGAAATGTTTTTTTTTTTTTAGTTAAAACGTAAACTAGTTCTGTCGAGTAAACTAGTTATCCTTGAGATACGAAGTTATTTTTATGTTTACTTTTAATATTCCTCGTAAGCAGCTGCTACTATTATTCTACTCTATAATTTCAACTCCGCTTCTATTGTTTCTGGGAATATAAAAATAATTACTTGCCAGATAAATTTATAAATAATTCCAGTAATAAATAATAATTCAAACAAAGCTTTATAAAAATTCCTTGTTTTCTAAATACTATATAAGAAAGGGTATATGCTAAAACTATTTTTTTTCTAAATTTTAACAGAAGTCTTTTGTGAAGATTAGCAAGAAAAAATGAAAATTTTCGTAAGCATACTACTCTTGGCATCTAGCTGTTACGCTTTTCCGACTGGAGCACCGACTGATTCTTGTCCCACTCTTATACCAGCTCATCCTAAAAAAGGGCCTGATGGAAAGCCAACTTCTGAAATCATCCCAGCTCAAACGGAACCTTCCCCTTATAAATTGGAAGCTAAAGTGCTAAACTGTGATTTAGTAGAGTGTAAATATACTTATTTTTATTTCGCTAAACTTTATACTTGACGACAGCATCGGAAGTCAGTATTGAGTCTACGGAAGTGGCGTATTACCAACTTTTGTGACGGTATTAATGCGCACGGAATTATCGATTTTGATATAAAGGGAACAGATAAAATTTTATGTAATCGTTCCTCTGGGTTTCTAGTTTTCATTTTCGAACAAAACATTTCGTTTGACGGCTAATCTCATGCAGCCTTTCGAGAACGATTTAAATTGACAACTTTCCGCCATTTTGGATCAGTTAGAATCGATTGGAATGTGCAGAACATCATTGCGCATCTCATCACCGTATAAGCCTATATTATAGACATCAGATAATTTACTACATGTTAAAAATCGTAATTTTATTCGAAGCTTATAGCTTATTTAGCTGTAAAATATTAGATCAGTTAGAATCGATTGGAATGTGCAGAACATCATTGCGCATCTCATCACCGTATATAGACATCAGATAATTTACTACATGTTAAAAATCGCAATTTTATTCGAAGCTTATAGCTTATTTAGCTGTAAAATCGCGAATAATTTAGTGGACTATATCATCGGCGTAGTGATATAAATGAACTTCGGGTTCTCCCATAGACTCAATACTGACTTCTGATGCTGTCGTTAATTATAACTATTGTTTGCATTCACTCTAATGTTATGGATATTGATTTTCTTCGTTACTTCTAGTGACAATAAGTGGAGAAGACTTTAAGGGATTCATGATCAGAGCTTTTAATAAAGACACTGATGAACCAGTCGAAGGAACATTCTTAGAAACAAAAGGATTGCAAACAATAAAATGCAAAGAAGATGGAGTAAGTGTTTATAAATTAATCTTTTAACAAAGAAACCAGTTGCAGTTATGCTAAAACATAAACATTTAATTATTTACCTTCGTAGGATACAGCAACTCACGTTGATCCTAGCGAAAAGAATAATTTTGTTTTCCAATGGAAATTCCCTGACGGTTGTAAAGAAGAGCTGAATGTTTATTATAAGTAAGTTGTCGACATTGATATCATAATAAATTATTTTTTTATTAATTAAAAAATATATATATATAATGTATTTTTATATTTTTCAGGGGAAGCATAGCAAAGAGCTATTCGAGATATTGGGAAATCGAATCTAACGCTGTAACACTTAAGCAATAAGTTAAAAGAAAATCAACAAATATATAATTTTTAAAGAAAATTATTTACATTTTTACTGTAATTTTTGATTAATAAAGTTATTTCCATTAATTATGATTAAAGTTATTAAATTTTTTCGTACATATGATCTTAGATAATACATGATCTTAGAATCATTTAAAAGAGTGAAGTTTGAAGTTTTTGAGGTCCTCGTGTTATTTGAAGTTGTTTTCATTTTTCATCTGATTTTAAGTTGTTTTTTCATTTTCACCTGTAACGTGTACCTTGGCATCTTGGAAGGTTGGTTAAAGTCACAGCTCACAGAAGAGGAGGAACAGGGGTTCAGTTTTCAACAAGATAGGGCCTCTTCATATTGACATACGAATGTCCAGGAGTATCTAAATCGATACATGCCAGGAAGATGGACTGGTCGTGCAACTGATGCAGACAACATATTCTACATATGGCCAGCACGTTCACTGGACCTCATAATATGTGATTTCTTCCTATGAGGTTTCGTCAAGGACAATGTTTACATCCCTTCAGTTCTGGCTACACTACCAGAATTGAGAAGGCGCATTACCATAGCCATTGAGAACATCACATCAGACATGCTTGCGAGGATTTGGCAAGAATTGGATTACCTCTTGAACGTCTGCCATATTACACGTGGGTCTCACATGGAGTACATCTAAAATCAGTATAAAACTTCAAACTCCATTCTTTCAAATAACACTAAGATCATGTATTTTTATTCAGTATTAGTGAAAATATAACCTTCTGAAATCCTCCAATAATTTGTAACCATCCTAAATATAATAAAAATCCAAACGTCATTAATGAAGTATAATTGTATCTTCTGTCAACTTATGATGAATTAAACAGTTTAAAAAAATAAATCCAAATCCAGGAAAGATTACAAAACTTATCATTTGTAAATCTATTTATTAGAAAGACAGCTTGAGGCCTGATTTTAACGTGAAATTACTAAAATATATCATGACATTATCATATATGATAAATCCACTAATGTGAAGCAGGCACCTCAATTTTGGATTTTTGAACTTTTTTCTTTTGCCCTCTTTAACACCTTCCTCATTTTTAATATCTTAGTTTGCACTATCACCGTTTAGCCCCCAGAGAGTCAAAACTTTGGGTTCAACTTTACATTAGTGCCTTTATATGATTTCTATCTTGTGCATCTGCATCCATTGGGACTAATTATCTTATATCTTCTCTCCATAGTTTGTATTGCCTACTAGGATATCTTTTCTCTTGCCTTGTTTATCACCCTGCAATTCTTTTTGTCCACCAGATAATAAATTAAATGGTGACAATAACCTATCAAATAAAACAATATACAATAAAAAAACATTTCAGGTGAGGAGGGAAGGTGGGTATAAAAAAATTTTTTTTTCAATTGTTTTTATAAGTTAAAAATTTCTGAATACTTGTTTATCTCAATGTATTTTAATCTATATCGTTAAGAATGGAAAAACAAAAAAAAATATTCTGAAGGAAGAAGAATTGAACAAACACTTCTCTTTATCCTATCCTGAAGTTCTCTGCGCCTTCAGTATGGCTTCACAGCAGTTATGCGAATATTTGCAGGAAAGTTACAGAGAGCACCACATTATTTCCTGGGAGAGATATAAAACTTATCAAATATCGTGTACATGCAAATATTTTAAACGAATTTGGACTAAACCGATAACAGAAAAAAGTTTTCTTAGTAAAATTTTAAACTTTATTATTACTTTCTATAAATTTTTTGAGAAATATTTTATCTTAAAAATTGGATTGTCCAATAACTTTGTTTGCTCTGTTTCGATTTGAAACAACATAAAAAAAAACAATGAATAATCAGACTTCGAAGCATTTTAGACATTAATAGTTATGAAACTTCAATGTTATTTCGCTTATTTTCATTTTGAATTATATTAAATAACAATTTAGTAAATGTAATTTGGTATCTTGAAAAATATGAAAATATTTGCGAATAGAAATGTTTATTTACGAGTAACTTGATTATTATTAAATGTTGTATTTAGATAAATATATTATTATTAATGAAATCGCATAAATGGGCTAATGTAAGGGCGACTGTGGGACTAAATGGTGAGGGTGCAAACGAAAATATTAAAAGTACAATAAGTGCTAACAAATACAAAAGAAAAAAAAAATCTAAAAACTCAAAAGTAGGATCAATCTTCATACTTCAAAATTATTTTAAAACAAAATTTATAATTTTTATTTATTTATTATTTAAATGTATAGACGACATGCTGGATTTACGATATTTAAAATTTTTTGAGTGACTTTCTAATTTTTTTTATCTGAATCTCGTATTTTATAATCTATAGATTATACCTGTGATCAAAACATATTCTGAAATCTTATATTTTTCTGAAATTCCTAATTAACTAATTCTTGAAAAGCATGTCAACAGTGAAAAATTAACATATTTATAAAGACGTTTTGTGAAAATAACAATCTACCTGAATATAACTGTATTGATTTCTGAAACCTTAAAAGAAACCGAACCTTTGAAGGTGTGCAGCCAAATTTTAAAATATTAAAATGTGTTCCTCAACAGAAAAAAGGTTGAGAACCACTGCCTTAAAGGATAATTATAACATATTTTTAAGCTGCTTTTGTAAAAAACAAAATGATTATCTATATAATTATTAACTTTTCAGTGTTACCGTCTTTTTACCTCCAAAGAAAACATCTTAAAGCATTCAAATTTTAAATGATACTTGTTTATAACTAAAATATATGATTATAATTTCAAAATTTTCAAGTTGCTATTAAAAAAATGACTAGTTATTTTAAAAATTCTATAACTTTGAAACTAATTATTCCTAGTGAAAGATTTGAAATTTTTTTTATATTAAAATGGTTATAACATTACTTACTATCATATTAGCAAAAAATTAACATTAATTTCTGGAAAATTTATGGTCGATTTGCTTGACTATTAACTCATGATGGGACGAACGTCCTTTGTATTTAAATATACAGTCGAAACCAGTTATAAGGGAATCGAGGAGACCTACACTTTTTTCTGTTGTTACATAGTTCTGGCAATGCTCTGACATTGTTTAGCAACCAAACTTTTGTTTAACATTTGAAATATTTACTGCATTAACTTATTTTTTAAAATATTTTCAAGATTGAAATCGATTATTATTATTTTTTTATTTTCACTTGCCAAATCGATTAACTCCATCAGACACAAAAATTGTGATAAAAATACTACCTTATGTATTTTATATGTCGCTAGATAAAAGCTACACTTGTAATAATATGTTCTACAATGTTTATTTGAATTTATATTTTAAAGGGAATTTTAAAAAACAATTTATATTATTTTAACATTTTTCTCTACTTTTTGTTTTGTGGAGTTAATCGATTTGGCAAGTGAGCGGCTCATATAAGAAATTATTAGGTGGCGCCATTTTTAGAGTACAGCGCTACCTGCGGATTTTGTCTTTTCGAGGAAAATACAATTTTTAATTTAATTTGTATTCATTAAAATTTTTAAATTATTAATAATGACAAAAAATTTTGCGGTCGGGAAATAGGAGAGAGACAAAAAGCAACAAATTGGCTTTTTATGATGTTTTTATTATTTTTAAATAAATTATACTGATGGCCGTCTGAGGTAAAGCAGGATGAAAAGTAGGTCATCATAAGGAAGAGTACAGAAAAATGATAAATTATCTCCCTTATAGCCGAATTTTCCATTATATCCGACTCTCTAATAATCGGCTTCGATTGTATTTTTTTATCGATTTAGCTATGATGGAAGATCATTCAATAAAATGAAATTCAACTGTAAAAGAAATCTTTATGAATAGGATAGTTTTCATAATTCTTCAGTTATAAACTCAAGAAAAGAAATGCAATAATTTCAACACTTAAAGAAAATTGAAAACAAATTTAGAATAAATGAAAAAAGCGGAATCGGATAAATTTTCTTGAAAATAATAAAACAAGTAGTTAATGTACCATCACTGGAAATTTATGTGAGGTAAAAATCATTTCAAACTAATAAAATTAGCTTATAATCTAATATAATTAATTAATCACTATTTAATTTTATAAATATTGATTAATTAATTATATCACTATGTTCAACTTATCTGCTTATAGCTATTATGCTTGATGACAGCATCGGAAGTCAGAATTGAGTTTATGGGAGCGGCGTATTACCAACTTTTGTGGCTGTATTAATGCGCGCGGAACAGTCGATTTCGATGTAAAAGGTAACAGCGGTCGGCAGCGTAGAAACGCTTCGGCTCTTCACTCTGGAGGACCCGGGTTCGAGTCTCGGGTCCCACCCCTTGAAAAACCGCGTTAAACGGGTTTTTACTAACCCAAAAGAGGGATCGGCCGGATTGGCCGCATGGAAACCATATCCCAAGGTTGAGTCGGCCGGATTGGCCGCGTGGAAACGCTTCGGCTTTCCACTCTGAGGACCCGGGTTCGAGTCTCGGGTCCCACCCCTTGAAAATATTTATCGTGGGAGGACCCGGGTTCGAGTCTCGGGTCCCACCCCTTGAAAATATTTTTCACTGGGTCCGGGCCCGGCCCATCGATCTGCGACCTCCACAATCCGGCTGACCCATTCCCAGGATTGGGAAGTCTATAGAAGGACTTGTTTCGCCCCGCCTCATAGTATTCTACTTGAAAGGAGTGCGGCGTCATCTGTTGACAAAAAATAAGGTAACAGCGTCAGTAAGAACGATGTTTATTTTTATATAATCGTGCCTCTGGGTTTTCAGTTTTCAATTATGAATGAACATTAAATGCGATGAACATTAAATGCCAATTTATAATACCGTTAGAATCTATGAGAATGCGTAAAACATCATTGAGCATCTGATTATCGTATATATTCTGTATATATTATAGACAGGCAGATTACTACATGTTAAAATCATGTTAATATCACAATTTTATTCGAAGCTTATAGCTTATTTATCAAAGTTGTCATTATTTTATGAAAATTTACTATAACATCGCAAATAATTTAGTGGACTATACCATCGGCGAAGTGACATAAATGAACTTCGGCTCTCCCATAGACTCGATACTGACTTCCGATGCTGTCCTTAAATATAAGTACACTCTCCATTCAGTTGGATTCAAAGCAATAGTGCGAAACACGTCTGCCTACTCTGCTTTGGGTAAGCCTGGATTTTGAGGGTAGGATCAGTGGGTAGATCCCGAATCCATGATAAATATTTTCAAGGGGTAAGACCCGAGACTCGAATCCAGATCCTCCAGAATGGAAATCCGAAGCGTTTCCACGCGGCGAATCCAACCGACCAATTTTCTAAATTAATACATATTTATTTATTTTTCCGTATTTACGAAATAAAATTTATCGGAAGAAATACCAAACTGGGATCCTAGTCTCGAGTTTATCGTGTTACAACGCATTCGTGTTCGTGTCACATGATACCTGCTAACACGAATGCGTTGTAACACGATAAACTCGAGACTAGGGCCCCTCTAACACGAATGCGTTGTAACACGATAAACTCGAGACTAGGGCCCCTGAATGGGGTGCTAACCTAAAATCAAGGACTAATCTTTATTAAACATAGATGTGTGGTCCTTTTATATAATCATATCTTATAAAAACACATTCATCATTTTTAATATGTTTTATATTGCACAAATAGAGCCTATAATTTAGTGTGTTTCTTGCTTTTTTGCATAAGATGCATTAATACCTGTTACAGACTAGACCGCTTAAAGTACTTTAAGGTCGAATTTAACGGAATAATGCTTTCCAGACACGAAATATTAAAGTACGTTAAGAGTTAAAGTACTTTAAGTTAACGAATGTCCCTTAAAGTACTTTAGAGGCATAAAGTACCTTTAGTATTCAATAGCTAAGATGGAAGCGTGAGCAGACCAAGAAAACTTTTCGGTTCAGACTTAGGTTGCGCATTTAATGCTATGAATAATGAAAAGCTCATTTAATGCTATGAATAATAAAAAGCACTTATTTTATTAATTTCTTTAGTGTTTTGAAATAGATAAGATTATACGAATCTTAAGAAAAGTAATGATTTATAATTTTAATGTTTTTTTTCCTTAATTAACTCGTTTTTGTGTCGTAGTTTAGACAAAATGTAGAAGCATGTTGTAAACGTAGGAAAAACTTAGATATACTATTTAGAATTCCGAAAATACAACTTTCTTTATAATAAATAAGAATAAAATACAAAGATGTGTCATTAGGCTGCAATAGGCACAAAATTTGAACTTGATTGTATTTTCTCTATATTAATACAAAGATATTGTAGATCGGTTATCTTATAGTTTAACGTAATCAAAGGTTTTGGTACACAAGAGAAAAAATCCCAGCGGAATTTCGACCTCCCCTTTACCTCATCCCCTAATTAAACACTCCTCAGTTTATTAGTGAAAATCTCATGTGGGGCAGAAGTTCCATTCTCAAGTTATGGGGCTCCAAATTTGGGGCTCAGAATCACGTTTTTTATGATTTTCTGCAAAACTTTTATAGATAATCGGATATTTTATACGATTTTAGACGTATCTTATCATTCCGAATCGAATGCAATCAACTTAAAAATAAATCTTAGATAACTTCATAAAAATAAGCTACGACTTATTTTTACGAAGTTACGTGATTTTTCCCCCTACGACGATATATTCGTTCTGAAGCTTGGTAGAATTCACAAATATTTAAATTTTTTATTGTTTTATATATAAAAAAATCCTATTAATTAAATTACATTTGTTCACTTTCCACACTGAATAATAATCATATATAGAACTTTGAAGATCATCTTTGTCAGTCAGTGGAAAGAGATAAATTCTACCACTAGATTGTGCTGTAAAGTTCTGTCGACTTGTTTATGTGGAGCTTAAGCAGAAACTGAAAGCAACCTGAATCATAACTTTGCTCGTTTCAGTTTATGTTATGTTTTGTTTCAGTTTCAGTTTTCAGGTATAGTGGAATCCAAGCCTCAAACTGATAACAACGACTTTCGAGAAGCAATGTAAACATGGCGAAAAGAATGAATTGGACGATGGAAGAAACAAATATTCTAATCAAGATTCTAATAGATATTTGGGAAAACTATTATCAACATTTAAAATAGATGAAAAGAAATAAAAGCATTTTTAGCAAAATGGCATAATTTTCTTTTATTTTTTAAATATTTGTAAGGATGTATTTAAGAATCTCTCTTGCAATTTCATTTGTTCTTGACTAGGAATAATTGAAATAATTCAGGAAAATGGTATTTTAAATCGTCATCCATCATTACTATAGCTGACTACACGTTGTTTACAATCATATGTTTATAAAATTTCCCACTAGATGGCGAATACTAACGAAAATTCCAAAAACGTGTCTGAAATCAACTTTGGAGTACTTTTATGTCAAAGTCCTTTAATGCTTAACGTAAAGTACTTTATGTTTTAGTGCCTGTAGCAGGTATAAGCTAAGGATCATTTTACACAATTTTTGGAGTTCTCATGGAAATGCTATTCCTCGCCCGAATAATAGACGGCGAAGGAAATTCTGTTGCCAAATTTTGTGAAATGGTCTTAAGCCTTTGGTTCGATTGTGTCAGAATTAGCACTCAATTAGAGAGGACAAGCCGGCATTGGAAATAGACTTCTTTAAGTCCAGTTGTAAAAGTATGTATGAATAGCAAACTGTATGTGTGCGTAAAAGATGATTTAAGAGGTCACCAGTTGTTTATAAGAACGGATGACCACGCTCGTCACACGTGGATTCCTAAATGGAAAGGATTCGCTTGTCTTTTATTCGAATCTGTACAATTAGAATTTGTTTTAATAAGTCCAGGATCGGTTCGACCGAATGTCAACGTGAAAAAGTTGTCGTTACCACCTAGGAGGATCCGGGTTCATTTACCGGGTTCTGGACTCGCTTCATTGAACCTTATCCTTCGTATACAGTAGGAAAAGCTCCTACTATAACTTCCATATAAAAAGAACAAACAAAAACACAGCTATAAGTGCACGCAAAATTATATCTCTCAGCTATCATCAGCGATATTCTAAGAGAAAATAATATTAGATATCTACCAACCACACTTAAGAGTATATTCTCCTCAGAAGTATTGCTAAACTGATAAATATGATAGATCCTATCATATTCCAAATAAATAGTGATGTTGTTTACCGTAATTTTTATATTCAGGCCAGAAAATATCTCCAAAAAAATGTATCATAGACTTTCATTTATTTGAATATTATACTTACATTTTATAATATTGCCCCCTTTCGTGACAATAGAAATTATATGCATTTTCATTTTGTATTTAATAAAACAACGGAGCCCGATGAGATCGTTTTCCTTAATTTATGAAATTTATTTTTTAATTAAAAATGGAATGATTTCAATAAATACGGAAGATTTTTTTTTTCGTTTTCGTGAAATATTTCTTCGTTATTAGTAATGGTTTTCGAATTTTTAAAATGTTAGACAAATATTTGAAAAAATTTTTCCATGTTTTGAAATGCTATTTCTCATTATAAAAATTTTTCAGTAATTATTGAAATGTTCGCGATAATTGCTGCACGATCCTGTAAAGATACTTTTTCTCTATAGAATAATCAAAATAAGCCCCTATTCATTATGCCAAGATCTATAAATTTGAAGGATCAATTCTAATCATCGAGGAAACTAATAATATCTATAAATTAAGGATAAAATAAAGTCATTTATATATCAACATGATATCCTAAAAGACCTATAACCGCATTCCTTTCAATCAACCATATGTTTCACTGGATTTATAAAATACAATTTTTTATGTATTATGTGTACTCTATATTGTAATCTTGCAAGTAATTTCCCTGTAAATATTTAATATTTTTATAAACGATATATATTTGCCATAATTATGAAATAATTGATTAAATGTTTATCTTAATTTTTGAAATCTTTCCGTTCAATTTTAATACTTTATCGCAGATTTTTAAATGTTTTGTTATATATTGAAACGTATTCGCTAATTTTTTTAAAAAAACTTCACTTTTTTAGTGCATATACAGTATATATGATCTGTAAGCGTTTTGTATACAGTATGTATAGATTGTCGAACAATGGATACATAGTAAAGTACTCGTTTGCCATTTGAGGAACCCAGGATCGATTTCAAATCTTGTCAGATTTTTTTCATTGAAATTTAGAATCGATCTGTTAGTCCCATCGATTTATATACTAATCGGAGAGAGAGCTTTATCGGTGCGCTTTGTCATAAAAAGCAAACTACTGGCAGCCATATTGTTGGAGAGATAAAGTGAATTGTACTCTGAATATTTCTTGTTATTTGTAGTTTGTGCTACTGCTATTTTATTGCGTTATGGTTATATATTCCGTTGCGTATAGATATAATCACACAATTAATACCAAATAACAGACCAGGACTTTACTAAATTTAGAATAATTTTAATTAATGATGCTAAAGTTATTAGCTGTTTTTGATATTAATTGTGTAATTATTCCCTACTTTATTATTTGTCTGATTATAATCTTTATCAAAAGATAAAATTGTTCACTCCGTTCAAATATGCTTGTTGTTTTTTTTTATAACTTACTTTTAGGATTTTCTTTATCACTTTTCCTTTTTATTTTACTATATATCCTTGCTATATAGTATATACAGACCTTACAGACCTGTCATTTAACTGAATGAATAGTTTATTGGTTAGTTTAGGTTAGGTTAGATTAGTTATATTAAACCGCCACAATCATGAGATGTTCTGAATCTGGCGGCGGCCACTTTCTAGAGTACATCACAGGCTGAGCAGCACTCATGATGGGTCAACCGGATGGTTGAAGAATGGGATTCAACGTGCCGGGCCCCGATCCCTTCTGAAAAATTGCAGATTTGGGACCGGATTTGAACCCGGTCTAGGGTGGTAAGCCACAGCTTTACCACGCAGCCATCCGGCAGGATTTTTTTTGTCAACAGATGAAGCCACACTCCATTCGGGTAGAATACTATGTGGCGGGGCGAAATAAGCCCCTCTACAGGCTGCGGTAAGAGTACTAAGTGGCGGGGCGAAACAAGCCCTTCCACAGGTTGCTTTTCTGCGGAGGGGTCAGCCGGATTGTGGAGGACGGGGATCGACGGGCCGGCCCCGGTCCCCATGATAAATATTTTCAAGAGGTAGGACCCGGATCCTCCAGAATGGAAAACCGAAGCGTTTCCACGCGCCCAATCCGGCAGGAATAGTATAGGAGATGATTGTTTGGTGAAGTTTCTTCGGTTTCTTTTGCCAATTTTATTGGAATAAGATATGAATTCCATAAAAGTACATATATTTAGGATGGCTAGATTAGAAATTAGAAAAAGGGAAATCACTTGCACTGGAGTTGTGTGATATTTCAAAAACCAACATACCTGATTGTATCTTTTTAAAGTAAAACAGAACATTCAAAAATTAATCCCAATTACTCAAAAGATGATAACATTTTTATAAAATGAGTTAATAAATTTCCTTAAAATATATAACATATTTCAAATATATTAATTTATAAACAATAAAAATAATTTATATATACCAAACTAATTAAAAACATAAGTATCTTACAACTAAGAATGGTAATTTAATATTTTGAGTTAGGTCAAAATTTTATTATCCTGTTTCTAATATTTACAAAATAAAATATAATCTTATTTATCTTTATTAATAATTCAATGATTCGACAATGATTTTTAAATGTAATCTATTTTTCTCCTTCCTCCAAGCATTAAACGATTAGGAAAATGCGAAATGTGGACTATTTTGCTTACTCCATTTGAAATTATCGAAAAGGAATACTATAAAAATTACATTTATAAAGGAGGTATTTTATCCCACATTATGATACTATACCCTGTTTATTAATTATTACTATCTGGCCATACTACTTTTTAAAATAAATGAGATACATCTATCCAGGGCAGACAAGACAGGAGATGATGAAGTAAAATTTTCTGGGCCCGGACATCATCCCACATTTTGATTTTTAAGCGCTAATTAACCGAAGAAGGACGGTGCTGAAAATTTTTCCCTCGTGCCCGACGACATTTCTGGATGCCTCTGCATCTGGGCATTAAAACCAAGCCTATTTGTTATATCGTCGAATGCACGTTCCCAAAAGTACCTGTCTAACAATATAGCGGATGGCTCGATTTCCTAAAATTCAGTAGGTAATCTAGTATAGGTCGATGATTAATCTCATATTCCATCATCTCGATTGTCTTCTTCGCTTATCTGGCCAGCCCTTACAGATTCCTATCCGGCCCACGAGACCCGGAGCCAATACAAAAAGAGTTACGTTCCAAAACCAATTTTTGTTTGGTCAACAGATGACGCCACACTCCATTCAGGTAGAATACTATGTGGCGGGGCAAAACAAGCCCTTCCATAAGCTGCTCACCCCTGCGAAGGGATCAGCTGAATTGTGGAGGACAGGGATCGACGGACTGGGCCCGGACCCCATGATAAATATTTTCAAGGGTAGGGCCACCCAAGGCGAACCCGGGTCCTCCAGAGTGGAAAGCCGAAGCGTTTCCACGCGGCCTATCCGGCGCCCGGACCCCATGATTTGATTTTCAAGGGGTGGGACCCGAGACTGTACCCCGGGTCCTCCAGAATGGAAAGCCGAAGCGTTTCCACGCGGCCAATCCCAGTGATTGGACCCCATGATAAATATTTTCAAGGGGGACCCGTGACTCAAACACGCCCCATGATAAATATTTTCAAGGGGTGGGACCCGGGATTCGAACCCGAATCCTCCAGAGTGGAAAGCCGAAGCGTTTCCACGCGGCCAATCCGGCCGACTCTTTTATAAATTTGGTGGAGTGAAAATTTCAAATTATTTTAAACCAAATTTAAATCAAACATGTTTTAAATTATAATTTTGTATTTTTATAATAAAAGTTAAACATTATGAAAGTAGTTCTACAATTGTGTGATATAATATGCTTATAGAAAATTACTATAATTTATAATAGTTATTTATTGTTTAAAATTATTTTGAATGTATTTGATAAAGTTATTTCATTAATAATAATATTTTATGAAAAATTATATGATATATTATGTATATATTGACTGTATAGCATATACATCCATGAGCATATATGAAATAAAACTTTTAGCATCTGGCAACATTTAAAAAAATTTTAGCGCGCTTTATTTGGCGGGTATTGTGGTTAGTCGTTGTTTCTTTTATCTATCAAAATGTTCGAAGCTAGATTAGTTCAAGGTGCCTTATTGAAGAAAGTTTTGGAAGCGATTAAAGATTTAATCAATGAAGCAACGTGGGATTGTGCTGCTACTGGAATCAGTCTACAAGCTATGGATAATTCTCATGTCAGCTTAGTCTCTCTAAGCTTGAGAAGCGATGGCTTCGATAAATTCCGATGCGATCGAAATTTATCTATGGGAATAAATTTAACGAGGTATTATTGTAAAGTCCTTACATTTACTATTATTTAAATATCTACCAGTGTGATCAATGATAAAATTTCATGCATTTTAAAATATTTTATTGACTATTATTGTTTAGAAAAACAATTATAAAAAAATCAAATATTTGATTCCTAGAGTTTAAAACTTATTTTAAACTATAATAAATAACAATAATGCCTGACATAAGGATAGACCGATCCAAAAATTTCATGGGAAATTTGATAAATGCAGCTTTAGAGTATATGAATGTATCAATATTTAGAAAAGACTGAGGTTCCTAAAATAATTTTAATTAAGATATAATTTGGATTCTTGTAATCCTCAAAAGTTGATTTTATTTTTATAGACTTTTGTCTTTCAAAATAAAATCAACTTTTGAACTAAAATTTTGATGTTATTTATATCGTTTAATATATTTTATAAATTATCTTTTAAATAACTTACAAAACCATAAGTCATGCAGTTATAAATATATGCAATAGCAGTGGCAGATTAAGTGGTAAGCAGACTAAGCAGCTGGATACAAATCTTTAAATCAAAGATTCAGAAAATTAGACTTAGCTGATTTGAAATTTTAGGGCCCCAAGGTCTTAAAGTGTCTTTTTATTAGAGTTCAAGGAAAATTATGTTTTTTTTTTATTTTTTTGTATATATCAAATAATTATGTTTTATTGTCCAAATATCATAATAATAACCGAGTTGGCCATTTTGTATATAGAGCAGGAAATTCTAAATTGAATTGACTGCCAAAATAATTGACGAATTTGCAAGAAATAAATCAAGATGGAAATTTATGTAAAAAATAAGTTTTTTTTAATAAATTTATTTAATCTGTTATGGTATGAAATTTTTGATTACTTTTCTTTTTTGTTAATAGCTTTGAGTTTTCTTGAAACTTTTTTCTAATTTAAGTTTGAGGGTCCCGAAATTTTTACCACTTGGGGCCCTCACTTGACTTGATCTGTCACTGTGCGAAAGACCTATTTTGGTTTATGTTACTTATTTAATATTTCTCCAATATATTTAATTTTAGAGAAAAAATTAGTTTAATAAACAAAATTACGTTTATTATTTAATATTTGATATTAAAATTAACAAATTGTTTTGAAATAATTACTAAAAGCATTAAAAATATTTTAGCATGTCAAAGATTCTGAAGTGTGCTGCTAATGATGACATTATAACAATTAAAGCTCAAGATGATGCAGATACTGTAACATTTGTTTTTGAGGCACCAAGTAAGTTTTAATGTAATTTACTATATTCAGAAAGTCAAAATGAACATAATATGAAATGCTAGCAAATAAATAAATAAAAAAAATGTTAAATATTTAAAATTAAACATAATGGTAATAAGTTTAAAAATTTTCAGATCAAGAGAAAATTTCTGATTATGAAATGAAACTCATGAATTTAGATACTGAACATTTAGGCATTCCAGTAAGTATTTATAAAAATAATTATTAAATTTTATTCATTATGTAATTATTTGAATAAAATTCAATTCTGGTTCAAATAATTTTATCATAAACCACTATATAATAATTTATTTTCAAACATTTTTCCTGTAAAATTTGATAATACAAAATATATTAATCGAATTCTGGTTCAAATAATTTTATCATAAACCACTATATAATAATTTATTTTCAAACATTTTCCTGTAAAATTTGATAATACAAAATATATTAATCGAATATATTTTTTATCTAATATAGTAGATAAATTCCTTTTATCTACTATCAAAAAGTTATTCCATGTGTTATTGATCACTTTTGCTATTTATTTAGCATAACGTTAGAAAATTGTTATTGTCCTAATGAGTGGACTCATTCATATCTCACTCCTATTCTCAAAAAAACTAAAGATTCTAATGATGTACTTTCTTATCAACCCTTAAACATGTCTTGTTCAATGCTTAAAATAATTGAGAAACTAATTCCAGCATATTTAAATTTCAATGTCAAAAATAATATAAGCATTTCTCAACATTATGCCTCTAAACATCGTTCCACCATCACCAATTTAATCGAATTCACCTCTGTAATCTACTCAAATTTCGAAGCTCGCTTAGATACTTATACTGCGTATCTGGATTTATCGTCTGCTTCCGATTGCGTCGATATTTCGATTTTGTACCACAGACTTACTGATCTCTATGATATTGACTCAATTTTTACTAATTGGATAGTCAAATTTTTAACATCTCGAACATATAGTTAAGTACAACCAGTTTACATCTGAAACATTCACTCCTAACGTAGGAATTTCTCAAGGTTCTGCTCTCAGCACACTATTATTTGTTCTTTACATCAACCCAATTTTCTCTGTCTCTAAATTTAAAGTGATCAATGGCATAATTTATAAATTTATTTATGCAAAACAATCAAAATAAAACCAAAAAAAATTTGTTTTGTTTTCATTTAAATACTGTTTTTGAATAATTCTATATAATATATATAATTATTATATTATGTACAGAATATAATCATTATAAATGTGTATACAATTATGTTCTTTGGTTTAAATATGTATATTCAGTTATATAAATTTGAATTTATGTAAAATGTTTTCCATAATGATTCTTATGAAATAAATATACAGTGGACTACCGATTTTACGAATTCATACGGACCCCCAAAAAGATTCATAAATGGGAATGGTATTAATTAACATTAAGGATTTTTTGGGACCAAGTAAATAGTTCATAAAAACATATACAGTAAAACATGTATAAGACAACCACCTCTGGTTCCAATCAAAACTGGTCGTTTATACAGGTTAATTATAATACAGCATGTTTAAATGAAGCAAAATGATTACACTTTAATAAAATCGAAACATTTGTTTTTGTTACAATTTATATAACAGCTTATCATTTATTCAAAAATACAACATATTTAATTAGTATGGAAAAAACTATCAATAATGCTTTGTCACATTCCACTTTTATTTTTTATAATTTCTATGGCAAAGCAATGTTCGATGTCATTTAACTGAGACAACAATTTTTCATTACTTTCTATTCTTGATGCCAGTTTAATCATTCAACATGTTTCTTGCAGAGTGTCATTTACTTAAATATGTGCAATTTCTGTTGTTCCTCCATTTAGTCAGAATTTCTTTTTGAGACAATATACTCAGCCCTCGATTTACATGGTAGATACGTTCCTGGAAAAATCATGCAAACCGAAACCATGTAAAACGAGACGCAAATTCATACAAAATAGAAGGGTATGTTCAATTAAACTGTAAACTGTGTAAATCAATCTAAAGAAGACAATGAAAAGTCGAGGATATGTTCTTTAAACCGTGTAAAATGAGTTAAAAAATCGTGAAAACCAAAACTGTGTAAAACGAGACGCAGAATTCTTACATAATAAAAGGATATGTTAAGGATATGTTCAATTAAACTGTAAACCATGTAAATCGATCTAAAGAAGATAACGAAAAGTCGAGGGTATGTTCTTTATAATAATCGATCTAAAGAAGATAATGAAATGTCGAGGATAAGTTCTTTATAACCGTGTAAAATGAGATAAGGATTAAAGGGAAAAAAATTCTTTATAACCGTGTAAAATGAGATAAGGATTAAAGGAAAAAAAGGATTAAATCGATCTAAAGAAGATAATGAAAAGTTGAAGATATGTTCTTTATATCTGTGTAAAATGAGATATAAGAATTAAAGGAAAAAAAGGGGATTGGTTCATTAATTTTTAGAGACAGTTTATTGCTTATCCTTTTTCTTTTAATTTTTAGAGACAATTTAATGCTTATACTTTTTCAATTTATTTTTGAAAAAGAAAACAAACATTAATTAACATCGAATATGGTAAAAACTTTATTTTTGAAAATGAAAACAAATATTAATTAACATTGAATATGGTACAAAAAAAACTTAACAATATTCCGTACAAATAAAAACAATAAAAGTATTCAAACATAAATAGGCGAGCTGCAAGCTTGAGTTGAGTTTAGTTGTTCAAACATAAATAGGCGAGCTGCAAGCGTGAGTTGAGTTTAGTTGAAATGCGAGACTTGGACATTAAAAGTTAATAGTGAACGATAAAATGTGAAAGCTAGAGAACTGCAAGAGTTGGACAGTAAAAAATACTGTGAGCGATACTTATACGACAAATTGTGAAAGCGAAAGTGGTCCAAGAAGAACTGTAAAAGTTAATAGTGAGCGATAAATTGTGAAAGTGCGAGACTTGGACAGTAAAAGTTAATAGTGAGCAATAAATTGTGAAAATAAGTAGTGGACTAAGAACTGTGAATTATTCTGAAATAAAGACATAAATTAGTGTTGTATGAGATGGTCTATTCTGAATTAAAGACATAGATTAGTGTTGTATGAGATAATTATCGGTTTTTTTGTATTGAATTTATTTAGTATTCTTATCAGATATATTATAGCAAATATTTTCCAATTAATTAATTCACTATATACTACAATATTTTGTTCAGAATATCTAACAAGAATATTTTCTTTAGTTACTTCCAATGAAGTTTAATATTTATGGCATCATTTTATTTAATACATATACTCTCAGCCCTCGATTTACACGGTAGATACGTTCCTGGAAAAAGCGTGCAAACAAAATCGATTTACACGGTAGATACGTTCCTGGAAAAATCGTGCAAACCAGAATCATACACTCAGCCCTCGATTTACAAGGTAGATACATTCCTGGAAAAATTGTGCAAACCGAAACCATTTACACAGTAGATACGTTCCTGGAAAAATTGTGCAAACCGAAACTGCTATAAACCGCAGAATTCATACAAAATAGAAGGATATATTCAATTAAACTGTAAACCTGTGTAAATCGATCTAAAGAAGATAATGAAAAGTCGAGTATATGTTCTTTATAACCATGTAAAATGAGATAACGATTAAAGGAAAAAAAGGGGATGGTTCATTAATTTTTAGAGACAATTTAATGCTTATACTTTTTCAATTTATTTTTGAAGATGAAAACATAAACATTAATTAACATCGAATACGGTACAAAAAAAATTAACAATATTCCGTACAAATAAAAACAATAAAAGCATTCAAACATAAATAGGCGAGCTGCAAGCGTGAGTTGAGTTTAGTTGAAATGCGAGACTTGGACATTAAAAGTTAATAGTGAGCGATAAAATGTGAAAGCTAGAGTGGACTAAGAAGAACTGTGAATTATTCTGAATTAAAGATATAGATTACTGTTGTATGAGATGATTATCGGATTTTGTATTGAATAGTGAATCAATTAGTTATAGTGAATCAAGATTATTTTGTTTTGTATGAATAAATTGGACTATACGAAATATAGCTTTATTTACTCTTTATTAGTCTCTACGAACTCGCAAACCCACAAAAAGGATAATTATCGGATTTTGTATTGAATTTAGTTATAGTGAATCAAGATTATTTTGTTTTGTATGAATAAACTGGACTATACGAAATATAGCTTTATTTACTCTTTATTAGTCTCTACGAACTCGCAAACCCACAAAAAGGGACAATATGATACTCTTTTAATTTATAATTGGCATAATGCAAAACAATCAAAATAAAACCCAAAAAATTTTTTTTTGTTTTCATTTAAAATCCGTGTAAATTGAGTGCCGTGCAAATTGAGGGATAGGTATATTTTTCTTCTCAAAAATACAGATTGAGACGAATTTCTACTTATAAAAATTTCATTAATTCTTAGTTCTTCTCATTATTAAGAACAAAAGGAATTTATAAATTATTTTCAACTATAATTGCAACAAAAGCTAAAAATATATTATACTTATCATTAATATAAAAATAACAATTTCAGAACTGATTAATCAAGAATATTTCTATATTATACCAAATGGACTGTTAATTTCTAAAAATCCATTTTTATAGAAATATTTAAATAGAAAATTAAATAAAAAAATAACATATACATATTTTTTCTTTAAATCATACTTTTCTCTAGTATAGCTCTAAATAGGATTTTCTTATACGAAGGTTTAAAATTGCAATAATTAATGAATTAACAAATAATTTAAAAATATATAAAAATAAAAATTCAATCTAAGAATTAATTATATTAAATAAAAATAAAATTTAGTTAATATATCGGTATTTTTTATTTTCTGCATAATTTGTTTTTCTATTTAAAATCTTTAAAAATTTAATTACAGTTACATAATTTTATGCATTAAATTCTGTAGTTAGAATATATCTTTATTTATTTTTGCATAAAGAAGAAAGCATTTAGTATGAATTGAATATGTAAATCTTCAAACATTCAATATTGGATTTATCAGATAAAAAAGAGCATCCAATATAAAACTCTAATGCGCTATTTATCATTTTTGAAACGATCTATAACGTTGAAAAATAAGCTTGTTACAACTTATAAAAGATTTAGAAAGTAAATCCGAACAAAGAAATTCACTATTTAAAGCTACAGAAACTGAATATATTGAATTTATGACACTTGAAAAATTTATTCATATTACAGTGGTACCTTGGTTAACGACGGCCTCGGATAACGACAACTTTGGTTAACGGCGGGTTTTTAAAGAAAAAATATCTTGTTAACGACGACTTGAAAAATTTATTCATATTACAGTGGTACCTTGGTTAACGACGGCCTCGGATAACGACGACTTTGGTTAACGGCGGGTTTTTAAAGAAAAAAATGTCTTGTTAACGACATTTATGTGCATTTTTCCGTTTAATATCACCCAGTTAATTGAAAATGTATTGTATATTTTTATGTTGAATTTTCAATTGAACAAAGTAGAAAACCATGTATAATGCTCAATTGTAAAAAGATGATCAACATAAAAATAATTCTTAAAATTAGTTTAACTTTGAATTAAAATATATGTGAAACAGTTTAATAATTAAATGCATACAAATATAAATTAGAATAACTATAAATAATTTTACCATAATTTTTATAGAAATATCGAAATGTGAACAATCGATGGTATATCCATTCGATATTTTTATAAAAATTCTATAAAATCCTAACAACAAATCTTGCCATAGAAAACTTGTCATTTCTTATAATGTTTTAAGAAATTAAATAAAAACTTAACAAGCGTTGTTGTATATGTAATTCTTTTATTTATTTTCTCAAAAATTTGACTTTTTTTGAGAATTTTTGAGAAAATAAATAAAAGAAATGTAATCTTTTATTTATTTTTGTAATCTTTTCATTTCGTATCTATAGTGTGTCTGATCGATTTATATCTTCATAGAGAATGATCAATTAATACGTTATTTGTCGTTGATATATGAAAATTAAATCAAAGTGTGGAACCTATTTGTGGTAGGATTCTAGTTTAACCATAGCACTCTGCTGATTGGAATTGAAGATTGGATTTGATTGGAATTATAAAATTGAATCGACAATTCCGTTGTATTAAAGATTCACCGCTCAGATTCTAGTTTAACCATAGCACTCTGCTGATTGGAATTATAAAATTGAATCGACAATTCCGTTGTATTAAAGATTCACCACTCCAATCAGCAGCGTGCTATGGTTAAACTAGAATCCTACCCTATTTGTAAAGGATAAAACCATTACTGTACCATTATTAAAACACGAATATATTTATGTGCCTGTAAGTACTATGGGTGATACTTTGTCACATTATAATAAATGGAGATTATTGGGCAGATGATAAATGATAGTAGGTATAATAAGTATGAAAAACTGCTAAAATTTTCATACAGAAATGTTTTTAAATAAATTATATATGAATTCATACAATAAGCTTTAAATATATCTAGTAATGAGCATGAAACAATTTGCAAATGTTTTTGAAAATATTTTGCAGAACTTTAAATTTAGTGATAATTTACAGATTTTTCATTGACTAATAAATTTAAATTTTGGATTTATACAGACGAACTGGTTAATGTGTGTGTACACACGTTCTAACAATATGTTTTTTCCATTCACTTGCTTGATACCTTGGATTTTTTTAATGCCACATGGAAAAAACATTCATAAATATTATTTTTCAGTTAAAATTGTGTTCAAATTTGGTTATTTATTATAATAGACTGGAGGTAGAAAACCAAATCTGGAGTCTCCAGGTGAAAACTGGAGAGATTGCAAACCCAATAGGTATCTTACGAAAATATTTAAAAAATATATATTTTATATATAATCACTCTGTTTGTTCATCTTTTAAACAGATGGACCAGAATGAAGTTTGAATTTGTCTACATTAATTTATATAGTATGTAAGATGATGCAGACAACTTGTTAATGGTTGAAAACATTTTCTAATTAATGCTAGAATTCTTTGTTTTTAGTTAATATGAAAAGATCTGAAGATTGCATTTTTGCTATTAAGGAATTAATGAAATGATTTTCCTTGAAAATTTCCTGAAATGAAATTTCCTTCCACTATATGGAATTTACTATTTGTTAAATTCAGTATATGAATGTTACAATATTGATATCACTTTATACAAATTAGCAGCGATTATTCATTGTAGGTGGCAATAAGAAAAGTAATGAAACTATTATAAAAAAAATATGTGCTATAAAAAAATGCTATTACTATAACTTATAAAATGAAGCATTTCTACATATAAGACATATTGTAATTGTTTGATGTCTAAGCAATTCTCATAAAAGGTTTGTTTTGTTATAAATTTCTTTTTGAATTAACTTGTATAACTTTCATTTTATGAATTTGCTTTAACCATTATAAATTAGTTGGAATGATTGTAAAAATTTTTTATATGTAGTTTTATGTATTTTTTATTTTATGCATTCTCTATTTGTTTTCTCAGAGATGTGCAAAAATTTTCACACTTATATGATTTGAGAAAAAATCAAAAATTATTAATTGCAAAGGACCTATAAACAATTTTCAGGATGAAGCGGGCCGTATAAAAATTGAAAAGTACTTACCTAAGGGCTAATTTAACTTTACATTAATTATGTAATTATAAATTATTATTATGTAATTATGTAATGAAATTATTGATGATAACATTAGATATAGACTACTATTAATAATTAATAAAAATTATTTTGACATAAAATACTCATTTTATGTCAAAATAGAAGCAAGATTGATTTTTTCACAAACATATTCCTCTCACCATCACACGGGACAAATAGTTGCACCAAGTTATATGCACACGTTCTTGTCAATATCGGTAGCGTATATATAGGTTGAGCCAATTTATCTGCTCCTTCTTAATCACGCTATCGTGTGTAGCAACTTTTGTGATACTTACACAAAGAATATGTTTGTGTATCATATTATTTTTAAAATATACTTTTCTTATGTTACTTTCTTAGGTTTGTTTGTATGCAAAGAGTTCAAAAACATCTATAGAAACTATTTTTTTCATTAGAAACATTAGAAAATAATTCATCCTAAGAATTAATAAATTCAGACAATTTTCTTTAAAAACATATGTATTTTATCAAACTGATTGATTGCTAACAACCTATTACATCAGAACGTTACAAAATATTAGATACAACTTAATGAAAATGTTGAAATTTACCGTACATGATTAATTATATCATCAAAATTTGGAGTAATCTCGCTAGAGTACACTGTATAATGTGAAGTATAAAAATATTCTTTGTGTAAGTATTATAAAAGTGGCTACACATGTTAACCAGATGACAAGAACGTGTGCAGATAAATTAGCACAACGTCCCGTGTGATGGTGAGAGGAATACTATATGTTTGTGCAAGAACGTGAAAAGTTATTTTAAGTCAAAGTAATTTTTATTAATTATTAATGATTAGCTAATGTTATCATTAATAATTTCATTACATTAATTAATAATTACATAATTACGGCGCCGTAAGATTAAATTCGCCCTTAGGTACTTTTCAATTTTTATACGGGCCGCTTCATCCTGAAGATTGTTTATCCGGCCCGCGGCAGAAAATAATTGTTTGCCCTTGATATAATCTAACACAATAGGTTATGTGATGAAGTGCTCTGCTCAATAGGCTATGTGAATCTGGTCAAGTTTAAAAGATATTTGAAGTGTGCTTATATTTCCCAGACTGTATGAATTATATATAAACACTCAATGAAAAAAACTTTAATTTTATTCTCATTACTAAAATTTAATCATGTATGTTAAAGAATTTCCTTGAATATGTGTAAATTATAAAACTGTTTCTTATAAATACTGAATTTTGATAAAAATTTCCATTTTAATATTCGAATCAATCACATATAAAAGTTAAGTTATTGAATAATTATAGTTTTCAATACTATCATATTACAAATATATGAATTTCTCATTATTACTTTATCAGAAATATCATAAATAATTGATGCAATAATTATTTTTCAATAATGATTCGCAATAATTATATATTTAACAAATAATTCCTTTTTTGCTGAAGCAATTGTGAAGTAGATAACGTAAAGAATGATGTAACCTAAGTCTTAAGTTTTTTAAATATTTTAAATTCTATCATATATAAAAAGAAAGAAAATAAATTTCGGAAATATTTTAGATATTTATGTAATTAGTAATATAAAAATTTAAGTAACGCTTCGCAATTTTTATATTAAAAAATGTATCCTTCATATCACAAACAGTTTTCATAGATATTAGCATTTTATTGTTTTAAACAGCAAAAAAATTTTAATTTGAACATTTGCCATTTTGCAATGAAACTGCATAATTTAACACCCCATAGTTTGCATAATAAAAAATCATCCCCAAAATCTTGAAAGTTAGGCTATATTTTATTATTGAAATATTATGTGAAAGGACATTAAACAGCAAAAAAATTTTAATTTGAACATTTGCCATTTTGCAATGAAACTGCATAATATTCAAGATAATAGGTATTATCTCATGCCATAGTTTGCATAATAAAAAATCACCACCAAAATCTGGAAAGTTAGGCGATATTTTATTATTGAAATATTATGTGAAAGGAAAAACTATTAAAGTGAATACAGCCATTTTTTTCGCAAAAAGTTAAATAGTAACAAAATTCTTATCGTCAAAAATTATAAAAATTTGAAATAATTTCTGAAAATGTCTCATATAAATGAGATCGTCATATATCTCGTATTAGAATGATATATATGGCGCCAGAGAGTGATATTCTACAAAATATATAAAAATCATAAAATATTTAGAGCAAATATACTGTACTGTATTTGTTTATACCAAATTTTAGATAGAATATAGTTACATTATTATTATTATCATTACGACAAATATTTGTTATAAATTTTCTTATTAAAAATATCTAAGATTTTACTGAAATAATTCTCTATTCAATAAATATCAAGATATTTGATTTACAATATTTATTTAAAAATATATATTATTGGCATATATATAACTTTAATTATATATCTGTGGGTCGGAGGTATAGGACACTATATCACATTTACTATATTTTACAGGTGAGCAGTTTGAAGTTGTTTTACGTTGTTCTCCCTTATGGACTTGGTATTATTTAAAAGCACCGTAACTCCACCAATTATTGATGTAGGACATAGTGTTGATATACCTGTGGATAGAGGACGAGAAACCCATTGATTGTGCCAATAATCTCATTTTAGCCAAAAATGGACATAGTGCCCTATACCTTCGACCCATAGATATATATAATTAAAATATAATTGGCATATATAATTTTAATTATATATATGCCAATTATAGGCTATATATAAGGAAAATTTTTATCATTTGCAGATAATACGTGCTCCTCTAGTTATGAACATAATTCGTACGTAAGAGTGTTCGTAACTGAGATACTGTTGCTATTTCGACCAGTAAACTACTGAAATAAATTTATATATTGTGTTTTGTAATATATTCCACAATTGTTCTAATTAAAAGTTTCTTATTTCACAGATTTGAACAAAAAAAGTTCCGATTATAAAACGAGTTTTATTTTGCGGAATTGCCGTCGTCTTGTAATATTGCCTTCATATGGTTATTAACTGTGTATTAATTTTACATAATATTGGTTGCAAGAGTACTTTGTTATCATATTATTTAAAATTATCGAAGTGTTTTTAAAATATGGAAATGAAATTTCGCATTCGTAAAATACGAATGTTTGTAACTAGAAGAGCGCGTATATTCAAATACGTTCGATAATTTTTTTAATTTTTATTCGAAACTAATTAATTTAGACACAATAAAAATAAATATTTGAAAGCATGTGATTATATGATAATATAACCTATTTAAATTTGTCAAATTTCAAATATTTTGAACAAAAAATTATTCCGCTAATATGCTAGATATTTCAACATCGGTATTGAAATATGAGCATTCGATACTATTTTAAATTATGTTTAAACATCAGCAAGTAAAAGTAGTTGAGTTATTTACAAAAGAAAAATTGAAAATAAATATAATTTTATTTCAAAATTTTTATATTTATCTAGACTAATTCCTAAAATACTTATTTAGAAAATTCGAAAAATTCATTATTATATTCAATATTATTAATAGTCAAACGTGGCTGGCTGGCTGGATGTCCCTTTTTTCGGTTGAATTACTGTACCGATTTCTATAAATAAGGTATCTTTAGAAAGGTCTAATTTTGGGATGTCTGCGACAGCCCAAATTATTTGTTATTATTAATAATTTAAAAATTAAAGAATAGAAATAATTGAAATTGTAGTTCCTCTAAAAAGACAGAACTCGCAGAGGGCGCTGTAACATAATAATACATGCCATTTTGCGATTCCCTACAAGAGTTCGAAGGGGGGAGTATATTATTAGATTAAATCACAAGATTTTATTTCCGCTCATTTATACGAGCGGGTAAATTCTAGTATATATAAATTAAGAACGAGAGCTCTATTTAATAGACAATTAATTATTTTTTAATACAGAATTTAGATTCGTCAATCTGTAAACTAGTCCAAATAAGATTAAAATACATTTTTAGGCTTTCTTGTAGTCCACATAAGCTAAAATAAAAAAGAAGAATTAATTTTAAAAAATCTGCTAAAAAATGAGAGCAGTTTTCAAGTTTATTTTATTGCATAAATCATTACTAATCGAAAATTTATATTTTGTTTCTGTAATACCTATAGATTCTTTATCTTAGAGGAATAACCTTCATCTAATCTTCTAATTTTCTCAACATTATCCATGATGATCATTTCAATTACCTGAGATGAACAATTTATTCATCATAATTACCTAGTCTTCAAATGTTGAGAGTTTATAATCCATGCGACTGTTTTTACATTAATTCTTTCTTTTTTGACGGATTTTGAATAAAATAGAATTCAAAGGCTTAGAGAATATAATTTATTAATCAATTATGTTTGTAATATCTGTACAGTATATTAATAAATTCCCAAAAATTAATGAATTTTTTTTCCATGATGATCATTTCAATTACCTGAGATGAACAATTTATTCATCATAATTACCTAGTCATCAAATGTTGAGAGTTTATAATCCATGCGACTGTTTTACATTAATTCTTTCTTTTTTTGACGGATTTTGAATAAAATAGAATTTAAAGGCTTAGAGAATATAATTTATTAATCAACTATGTTTGTAATATCTGTACAGTATATTAATAAATTCACAAAAATTAACGAATTTTTTTATTATTTATTGATTATTATAAAGTTATTAAAAATTGTTTTTACTTAATAATTTTTTTAATATATTTTATTTACATCGATAAATATTCTTAAATACAATTATAAACTTAATTTAATTGGTTTGTTTAATAATTTTTATTTTTTAATGGTAGCTTCTTTTGCTATTTTTAATTATAGTGTTCAAAATTCGATAATTATAGCTGCAATTAAGTAATAAAAATTAAATATCGGCGAGTTTTCCAGCGAACACAAATGTTAGCCAAGCAAAAAAGCAATTTTTTATTTTTTCTCAATTAAATTGTTGCGAATAGTATATAAACAAATATGTTAAATGGTTAATTTGAATACTACATTATTACACCCATTAACGCTCTCTAAATAATTTTTCTCAGTTTATTTTATACCCTTGCCGAAATAAAATTTTATATTAGATTTTGGTTAATTTAAATAGAATATATTTCGTTAATATGCAGGTCGTAAAAATGATTACAGTTATTACTAACATAATGAGTAAACATCGTTATTATTTTCAAGTTAATGAACGTGAAATATCATAATAAAATTTTATATTAGATTTTGGTTAATTTAAATAGAATATATTTCGTTAATATGCAAGTCGTAAAAATGATTACAGTTATTACTAACATAATGAGTAAACATCATTATTATTTTCAAGTTAATGAACGTGAAATATCGTTTGTAATGTAATGGTTGACTGCCTAATTAGTTAGGATGATGTAATTTTTGAGTTTTTGATAATTTCTTCAACAGTGTAAGACAGGATGAAAAAATAATACTTAATCATTTAGCGATAAGTTCTTTGTTAATTTAATTCTTTGCAAAAATTAATTCTCTGGTGTTTAATCTGAATCTGTTCAGGTCGTTTTCCTGTAGCAGAACAGTTACGACTCTTTCCACAAAAAACTTACATAAAAAGTGAATGCTTCGAGTAGCATGGTGATTGCTTTAAGAATGTAAATTATTCAGAATGTATCATTAGCGATAATGTCAAAAAAACCTTTTATTAAAGTCGAGAATTTCTACATTTTTCAAGAAAGCCATACCAAAGCAAGGAGTGCAATTTTCTTTACTTTCTCATTTTTCTTAATGACTACATAAAGTTATCGAAACTTTCAAACAAACTGTAAAAATATTTTTTATATAGGATGTCCCAAAAGTTACTATCTACTTCGAAAACTAATGAGAATATAGGAAAACGAAGTTAAGACAACAAAATAGCTTTATTTACAAAGTAAGTGCCACACAAAATAGGGATTTCAATGAGCAGTCTCACATGGCGACTATTGATATCTCTACTCTCAAATCGATGCAGCATTCATTGAAATTTCATCTCTAAGGGCCGTGACACACGGAAAGCGACGCGAAGCAAAGCATAAGAAAGCAACTTTGCGCGGTTACGCGCGAAAAAGCCATGTGACTGCTCGTGTTAACGCGCGTAGCCGCGCGGAAGGAGATGAGAAAAAATTGAACTTTGACTAATCAATATGGTGCGGCAATCAACCAATAAAGACGAATGTTTTATATATTTGAAAATGGCGAAAGTTCAACCTGTATGGTTGGAATACAGCTATAAAATTAGTTTTAGAAGTACAAAAAAAGAACATATCTATATTATACACAAGATTAAAAGAATACCGAAAATATACGATCACTTCTTTCTAATAACAAATCAACCACACTCCGCAAACGACCTCTATCGGAAAATCCATGAAATATGAGAAATAACTCGGCTGCAATGTAGACAGGCTGCGGCGCAGTGCAACGCGAAGCGAAGAATGCAAATTTTTCTATCATCTTTGCTTCGCTTCTCGTCGCGTTCAGTGTGACACGGTTCGAAGCGAAGAATGCAAATTTTTCTATCATCTTTGCTTCGCTTCGCGTCGCGTTCAGTGTGACGCGGCCTTAATTCACGGATAGCCTTGTCGGTTAGATCTATTTTATGAAACTTTCTCTCAGAATTCTAATTTCCGTGCATTTCATACTTTTGAGCATGTTACCGCGAACACTCGTTTTTCCGTGGTCAACGCTGCATTATCGTTTTGAGTTCTGTAGAAATACCAACGGTCGCCAAGCGGAGACTACTCACTGAATATCCCTATTTTTGTGTGATACTTTGAAATAAAGCTGTTGTCTTAACCCAATTTTCCTGTATTCCCATTAATTTTCGAGATAGTAATTTTTGGGACGCCGTGTGGACTATAACAAGAATAAATATCAAATACTATATTTTCTACAAATAAAAATTTTCATATGAAAATAAAAAAGTATTCAATATGAATATATTAACATGAAATGTTACTAGACTGCAATTTTTTTTATCTCTGGATTGATTTTCTAAATAAAATATTTCATTGCGATCTCAAATTGTAGGTTCGATTTTGTAATACTTTCCAAACAAATTTATCATCAAAATATCTATTTGATAAATTATTAACGATAACATAATATAAGAGTACAAACATTAAAGCTATAGAGTAATGGAAAATCATAAAAATTTATTGTTTATCGTCAATTTAGATATAAAATATTAAAGGAGCGCATGAATTATTAATCGATTCTCTGAGGTCATTGTTTTTTAATAACAGTATCAACAAAAAATGTTTAACTGCATCAAATTGCGTTCGGTGCTCAGAAAAAAATTGAATGCTCTTAGATGCCAAAAATAAGATACAGTATATTTGAAAAAAAAAAAAACAAATTTTTTCTCACATTCTGTGTTTTATTTTCCTACATTCGGAAGGAAAATGATGCTTATAAGATCACCATTACAAGAGCCTTTTCTGAAAGAAAATTGTTATTTAAGGATAGAAAACAAAGGTACTTATGAACAACAACCAAATGGCTCTTGTTAGTCTCATTTTCCTTATGAGTATTCTAATAGGATCGTTCTTGTTGCCTATGTATTCGCCACTAACAACTATTAAATTTAATAATCAGATTTTCATGAAATTTCGTAATAATGTTCTACTAATCATAGATTACCTGAATGCCTAATTATTTTAACTTTTTAACTTCAACTATTTGAAAATAGCTGATGTTAAAATTCATGAGATACATTTTGATTATATCCTGAACTAATGCTTGGATTTTTTATGAAATTTAACAACATTGTCGAATCGTTGAAGCTGATCACGATGGCTTGTTTATTAATTAACTATTTAACAGCAATAATTTAAGAAATGGTGGACGTTATAACCCCAAAGATTTCTCTTTAGCAATTTTGAAAATATTTAATTGACTACTATAAAATTTATTGGAATGGTCAAACTATTAAATTCGAATTTGAAGTAACATCAATAATCGTGTAGATTACTAGATTATTGATGTTACTTCAGATTTTTTATTAAAGGGTTATTAATATCCTTAATTAATATTTTATTAAAGATTACAGGTTACTTTTTATTAATATTATTTTAGGGATAATATTAATAAAATATAATTATTTTAATGAACAGTTTCATAGACGATTGAATGTCTGCCATTCAATCATCCATGAAACTGTTTATTAAAATTTTATGACATTGAATATATTTTTATCGAAGATCATTTTCATGACATATATTTTTATCATTCTAAAATAAAGGATGTATTCGGAAAGGAAATTTAGGGAAATGTTTCTATCCAGAATTGTTTTTCTATCTATTAACAATAGCGATTGATTTCGAGAATCCCGTCTCGAGATGTACAAGACAATCTTGATTCCCGATTCTCGAGAAAAATTCTTATAAAACTCGGGAATTAAAAAAAATTCTGCGAATTCGTATCATAACTATTTTATAGCGATATATTAATTATTTTGTTCCTGCGAAGTCTTCAAGTCAATAAACCAAGGACCTAAACTTAAAACAGGAATATAAAACCTAAAATGACACATAGATCAATATATTGTATAAAAATCATTCATTTCATTGCCATTTGAAATATTTCTGTTGTTGTAGTCCCCAGCATATCTTGAAATAGGCAGATATATGATAACGTTGATGTAAGCAAAGCTAAAACAAATTTCTGGTTTCTAACCCATTCAGCGGTTTGCCAGAGTAACGATGACGTCTAATGATGCTTATGGTATAAAGAACAGTGCATCAGAGGATATGAGTAGTAGTTAGCCTTCAATCATTCCTTAAAATTTCATCTTCACCCAATGGCCAGAGACTATGGAGCATTCTTAGAAAATTACGTAGCCAAAATAGGAAGATCCAAAAGTTTCTCTCTAACGAGTGTATCTGTTGATCTAGATATTCAAATATAGTAAAGTGTAAAAAAAAAGTAATTCATATAAGCTAAAAAGCTCATATATGTCTAGATAAGATTGGTCACAAAAATTCCATTTCTAGAATTTTTGTGTCCAAACACAGAATTTGTTTAAAGAGATAATCAATAGACTGTTTGTGTGTATTGAAAAGCTATTTTAATAGAAACTATCAGCAAATGTAAAACAAATACGATTATTTTTTTAATATTGAAATATGATCTATTTTTTTCAATATAATTAAAAGATTAAATAAAAATAAAACAAATATAAAACCTTAAATAAAAAACTAATTCAATATTTTTTTGTTTTCATTTTGCATGACTTTTTCCGAGAATTGCGATACTTTCCGAAAGGGAATTCCCTAATCTCGAAAGCGAAAAGAAAACACAATCGCTAATTAGCAAAAAATTAACAAACGTACTCACTATCACATTTAGAACATATATATATACAGGGTGTCCCAAAAAATGTACTCACTCATTATCCACCCATCACTAACATATTTTTTGGTATAAAAATAATTTTGTTACAGATCAAAATATTATCCAATAATGCCAAACTTGCAATTCCAAATGATATATTAAGCGATGTTATCGCATCCATTGGTCAACATTATTAATTTTGTTTGGAAAATGGTAGAAATCAATTTGAACATTTTCCACAAGCACGAATGTGTAAACCAGAGGTATTCAACCTTTTGGCTTCCTTAGGCCACATTTGAAGGAAAAAATTGTCTCGGGCTACACATTAAATATACTAATTCCAACGATAGTTGTTAATCGAATGGTCACATGGTAACGTGTTGGCATGCAACGCAGGAGGACCTGGATCCGGGGCATCTTCTGAAAAGTTTTTCGGAATTCCGGACCGGCCCGGCGATCCCCGTCTTTAAACATCCGGCCCCCTCCACGGGTGTAGTTGCCGCTCGTAGTTGGAATTTGCCACGCCCCGTAGAAATGTCACGACCGGCCCGGCGATCCCCGTCTTTAAACATCCGGCCCCCTCCACGGGTGTAGTTGCCGCTTGTAGTTGGAATTTGCCACGCCCCATAGAAATCTCAGTGATTGGAAAGGGGGCTTAAAACAACAACAACAACAACAACAACAACAACAAAAAAGATTGTTAAGCAAAAATGTTAGTGAATAATGTGCAATATATGATATCCATTATGACAAATACGCAAAAATATTGTAGTATAATAATTTTTGACTTCTTTTCATTCAGAATTTTTTTAAATCATTGAACGGGTCAAGAAATTTTAATCTCTGAAATAAGAAATATTTTAGAAGAATGTAGATAGGTATTTAAATAATAATAACTTCATTAAGTATATAAAACTCTCAATGTTTTAAAGAAGTTTGCGATTTTATGTTGGGCCGCATTCAGTACAGCGATGGGCCGTGGGTTGGACAGCCTTGGTGTAAAGGATTTGCAGAAAAGACTAATCTACTCAATAAATCATTATCTTTTGTTAATTTATCCTATTAGACTTGTAAATATGTTAATAAACACCTTGATCAAAGTTAAATATATGTTTAATATCCAGTTAAAGTGTAGTACATTTTTTTGGGATATCCTGTATATATTCTATACTGAGTAAGATTTAAAGTAAACAATATATCAATAATTTATATATTATTTAATCTTATAAATACTATATGTAAAAAAATAGTGAAATATGAAATTATTACTAATATTTTTGACTTTTTTCTACAAGATAGATTTAAATTGCAAAGACTGTTAAAAAGAGAAAATAATACGGTATTTTGGGAATATTGTAGAATGATTCATAATTTTTCAGTTTCTTTTATTGAAAATAACTGTAACTTTTTATTTATTGAATATATTCTATAGACCCAATTAAGATATTTTCTAAATAAATCTGAATGTTTCCACATTCTTTAATTTCTAAACGACTTTAGCATATTTTTATTTTAAATAAGCCTTTTATATTTGATTAATATGAATTTATTGTTGATAACATCATGTTTAATACATAATGTTAGAAAACAGAATGCAAAAAAGAAAATATTATTAAATCCTCTAAGCTGAAATTCCATTCGTCTGATTATATTGATACATGAGCTATCTTCTTATTTCCTCGATATTTTTTGTATACGAATCAAATTTATGTCTATCCGATTTGAATTCGCGAAAATATTTGAATTTCGAATAGAATAATATAATGCGGCAGTAGCAATGTATAAAAGTTTCGAAATAATAACAACTTAATATAGAAAAATGTTCTTAATATTTCTCATGCTGTTAAGTATCAGAAGCGATTATCAGTTTTTTTTCTAATGACGCCAATAATCTGGCCTGATAATCTTTACAATAACAAAATGTCGATTTAATCAAACCGAAATTTTACATTCAAAACTTGACAAATTATATTACGCTATCGTGTAATCAGAGCTTCAAAATCCGCCAAATTAATTTATTCACGTTCTGAAAATGTCAAAAATATCAGAAAATCGTGGAATTTAACGGGTCGGAAAGATTTTCGTTAGGTTATGAAAATCTATACTGTTCCTACTAAACATTATTAGAAAAAATAACAACAACAAAACGTTGAATATGAAAATTATATTAAAATTCACTCTATTATACTGTAATACAAGGATTAAATTATATCAGCAGCAATGTGAAGTAAACATTATGATCTCATTACTGTTCTTTAAAGAATAAATATATTTTTAGCAAATACAGTAGGCGCCCTCTTAACCGGCCTCGGTTCAACCGGCCGTCGGTTTAACCGGCCATTCAGCTAACAAAATGACTCATACGGCAATTGTCACTGCTTGTCAGGACGTGTTTGTATCTACCCTCCAGGTATTTATTAATTGCTCTATTTATTTGAGCAGTGGACGTTATTATTGCTTTGTGCAAGCAGAGTACATGGTTATTTCTACTCAGTTACTGTAATTCATTTTGTGAAAAAATTTTCGTTGGAAAAATGAGCGAAAAATGAAAACGAAATGTAGTGACGATGGAACAAAAATTAAATGCTTTAGAACGTATAGACAAAGGTGAACCAGTGAAACGTATCTGTGACGAACTCAGTGTAGGAAAGAGTAGAGTGAACGACTGGCGCCGGAATCGTAAATCCATATACTGTATATGTAATTCGGTTTAACGGCCATTTCGTTATCCGGCCAAGGGTTCAGTCCCATGGTGGCCGGTTAAGATGGCGTCTACTGTAATGGGTTTTTAATTAGGTTTTTAAGTAAAACAAATTTAAGGTTTTATAATAATATCTGAAGTGGTGGAATAACAATGATTCGATTTAAACTACAGTTCCACCAGATACGAATAAAATGTAATTTTACATTATATTATATATACAAATATATGAAAAAATTATAACTTTTTCATGAATGATAAAAGTTATTTTTGACGTCGATTTTTTAGCTTTGACATTTCTTGTATAGATTTATAAATACTGTTTGAGATTATTATAATAGATTTACTATGTAAAATACCGTTATTTGTAACTGTTCTCATATTTATGTCGTTATACAAATGTGAGAACAGTTACAATTAACGGTAATATTAAAACTAATATTTGTGTTTTAATTGTTAGTTAAACATAAATATTAGCTCTCATATTTGTATGACAATACAAAACTGAGAACAAACAAATTTTATTAACAGGGTCATTCGATTGTGACAAACGTAACATGTGTACAATTTTTTTTCCAGTTTTTAATGATAATAAAATATGTAAAGTCAGAATGATAATAATAAATGATACATTATTGAATAAAATATGTAAAGTCAGAATAATAATAATAAATTATACATTATTGTAAATTAATTACATATGAACAAATTAAACACATCTGATTTTATTTTTAACGTAATATCATAGTTAATTACACTTTTGCACACATTGTGACAAACGTAACTGAAATGCAACCTGGTAAAAGTAATCTTTACTTTAGATATAAAATCCTCTAAAATAAAGGTTTGATAACTTTGAACTTGTTACTTCTAAGTATGCAAATGAGCGAAGTACGGGATTGTAAGTCAGCCGTATAAATGAGCTAATAACTTTACAACTTGTTACGTATAAGTGTGCAAATGAGCGATGTGCGGGATTGTAAGTCATTCGGTATAAAAGATCGACGCAACCAACAAGCCGATTTGAGATGTTGTCTTGACGTAAAATTGGCGAAAGTGACATTTGAGTTTCTTGTAAAGATCGACGATGGTTTGAAGTTTGTATCGAAGGTGGAGGTAGTAGATTTTAGTAGTATTTAAGGTTCGTTTCTTTTGTGAATAATTGATTGTTGATATCTGAGTTGAATTACACAAGTTTTGTTGATTAATTTACTGTTGCTTTACTAAAGTTTCAATAAAGCATTTATTAACACTTTTGTAAGTGTTTTGAGTCTAATAAATTTTATATTTTTGTTACTTAACTTGTTTAAGAAGTTTTTCAATTTATTAGTATAAGTTTCTAACATCGTTGTTTGTTCTTGTTCTAACACTTAATCGGCACTTCTAGGTTAAGTTCCGATTTCCGGTTCGTTTCGTCAGTTAGACGTTACGTTATTGTTAGATTGTTTTATAGTTAAATTGGAACTTAGAAAAAGACCTGAGCTCAGGCAGAACTCTGGAATTTGCAGAATCGCTAACCGTTAGGCTTAATTAGAAATAGTGTTATTGATATTCCTTCTAACCCGCGACTTTGCAAATTGTACATTTTGTACAAATGTACACTATTGCGTACATTTTGTATTAGTGTACTTTAGTACATCTATTGAGTATAATTTGTACAATTGTAAACCTAGTGCGTACATTTTGTGCAAGTGTACATTTGTATCTATTGAGCATATTTTGTTAAATTTTAGCGATTTTTTATACAATTTGAACAGTTGTACATATTTTGTATATTTGTTTATTTATACATATTTTGTTAAATTATAGGCATTTTGTACACATTTTTATCAACTGTATGTTATGTACAGTACATTTTCTATAACTGTGCATCGGTACACCTATTGTAGATCGTTTGCTAAATTGTAAGCATTTTATGTATATCGTTTGCTAAATTGTAAGCATTTTGTACAACTGTACACTTGCTGTGCCCATTTTCTTCAATTATACACATTTTATATACATATTCAGCATTTTGTACAGATAATACTTGTTGTGCCCATTTTCTTCAATTATACACGTTTTATATACATATTCAGCATATTGTACAGATAAAATATACCATTGTACAGGCCATCTTATCATATATTACAGTACATTAGAATGCATTTATTTTATTTGTATCAATAATCAAATAATAAATAAGATAAAAGATATCTTATTTGATACTTCAAATAATTAATTATTTGTTATTTGAAATTATATAAAATAACAAAGAATTAAAAAATTATTTGATGATTCAAATAATCAATCAAATAATTATTTGAAAAAGTATTTAAATAAATTTTTATTTAAATAATGCTCAGGTCCGACTGATCCCTTCTTAAATTACGCAAGATTTTATTTTTCGTCGCTCTTTTCTGCAGGTTAAAAATATGGAACTGTATAACATTTTATGAATTTGTAATTATTAACATTTAGTGTTTTTAATATTAAAATTCAACAAAGTTAGAAAAATGTACAACGTATGTAATGCTGTAAGTGCAAATGCACGGCACTACAAATGTCAATAGTAGTGCTTACGTATTGTACAAATAGTTCTAGCGCACGAATTATACTACTTTCAAAATTTTTTAAATCTTAAGTAAGCATTGGCCAACTCCCTCGTTCCCCACCTAATTTTTTAATTTTCCTTCCCCCTTAAAATTCTTATGAAATACTGTACTTGAATGTCCCAAACATTTCATTTTTCAATTAACATTGGCTCTCGCCAACATATTTTATACCTAAATTCTGAATAAATTGCTATGAAAGCTTATCAGTTCAATCATTACCATTGTAAAGATTACGCAGGAAGAGTTATTTCATTTCCCTAAATGTCAAAATATATGCGGCACGTGGACAAGGGACGCCAAGGTCCGGAATAGGAGAAACAACTCGGAAATTTATTTAAACAAAAAAATAGTTATTTAGTAAACTAAAATATATATAGATAAAGCTTAAAATAGATATAAATTGATAAATCCTAACGATTTATTAATTAAAAGTTAAACAACATGCAAGAAGACAGTTAACTTAGCTAGCATGAGATCGGTACTGTACATGACAGATTTGACTATATGGGAGAGCTGTTGGAGTTGAACCGTATAGATATAGGAGGTAATGAATATTATCAACTATTTTTCTTCTTCCTCCATTTGATTTCATCGTCCATTTTGCGTTTCCGTCAGGCTGCCATCCAGATGGATGAGATAAAATTTCTTCTACTTCTTGCTTACATCTTAGCAATCTTGATTTGTCTCCTCCTCCTTCATTTCCTCAAACAAGGAACAGTAGTATTTATATTTTTAAAGGAAGAAATTTGATAGTATAGTCTCCTACGCCTCAACAAAAAACTGTTATAAGATATTTCTTCTTCGCGGATATCGGTATTATTTTAAGCTCTTCTCTTCCCTTTCCAGATATGAGAAGCTTTGATGAATATTAATAAGTTATCTTATAGATATCTCTCTTATTGTCTCATTGTAATTTTCTTTACAATGTTGATTTCGATAATTATAAAATTCTACCGATTAACTAGCGAATATAATTATGTTAATGTTAAGGACTCGCTGGTCTCCACACCATAAATTTGTAATTTTCTTTTTGTGATTTTACGATTTAACCCAACAGGAATAACAGAATGCATAGAACATGAACAAATATCAGGTATTCATTTATGTTCTATGCATTCTATCTTGTATTGTTGAAGTTGACTACTACATACAGTATAGGGCGTGTTCAAAAATTGTCTAAAGGCCGGTTCACACTACAGCGAGTGCGCGAGAGACGCGCGTTTAAATGCGAAGGTCACCATGGCAACGGTAGTGACCTTGTTAGCGCGCGTCAATATTCGCGCGAGTCTGCCGAATAAACTCGCGCGCTAAACGCACGCGTTTATAAACGTTGAGTGAACCAATAGAAATCAGAGTTTCATTTCAACCTCTATTTTAGTCTTGTAGTTTGAATTATTAATACATTCTTTGCATATAACAAATCATCATATTTAAAAGAGATAGAACTCTAGACTTTTGCTTTATTTCGCAGAAAAATACATAGTATGTGTGATTAATTAGGCATAGCATACCAATTACAATATCAAAATAATCACACTTTTAAACTATCGATAAGAGTTTAGATGTAATTTTAATTAAACACTTCCTTAATTAAGCACTTAGTTGATTTAAAATTAATAATAACAACACAGATTTACAAAAAACTTTTCTCACATTCAACTTGTTAAAATGGAGGACGTATATCTATATACTACAGTAAATAAGTCGACCGCTGTCATTGGTTAATCAGTGTATATGCATGGCCGTCTCTGATTAGCTAGCCATACACGGACACTCTTTCCTACCGGTTTGGAATGCCTCATTCCAATCTCGTAGGAAAATGCGTATGTTAGTGCTCAACCACACGCCAAGCTTGGCGCGTATAATTCTGCACGTCGTTCCATCTCACATGAAAGCACCTGATAAACTTTTGTTGTTTGTGTATTGCTAGGCGCCAGGCTTAAATATTTCGAGTCTGACTTAACTGTACATTTTCATTCTACAAGAAAACTTATTTTCATTTGCAAATTTCATAGTGATATATTTTTTATCTAAGAAGATGACCAATGATACAAGGTAAATAAAATATATTTTCATCTTTGCTATATTTGATTAAATTATTTTAATCTTGATATATGAATGTCAACTGGCAAATGATATAGTAAACTAAAAATTTAATATTTATAGCAAATATTTATAATTTATTTATTAATATATGCTTTTGTATATATTTTTAGATATTTTCCAAAGGAATAATTACTTGAATTTATTGAT
>AYEL01049157.1:0-17900 GCA_000484575.1 Olivierus martensii | reverse complement strand
CCCAAAAAGAGAACAGTTCCAACTCGTCCGACTCAAGGTATGTAACGCCAGAGGAGCGATATTGGCGGGCCATGCAATCCATTTAACTACTAAATTAATAGACGTGTTCTTGCTCAAATATAAATTAGTTTCGTTTCTTTGATTTCTCTCACTCTAATTTGTATCCAATTAAATGTCCGTTTATTTGTTAAATGTCCTATTTAAATAAATGTTTTTGTTTATAGAATTGCCTGTGTATCGTATCCTCATTCTTCCTTCGGCCCGGACCCCGTGTGTCCTTACTCACGCGCCCGATAAACGCGCTCGCCATTGAACGGTTCGTTCTGACATTTTGATAATATTCGACTAAAGCGACACGTTGCGGCAGCCTCACATTTTCATTTAAAAACCGTGTAAATTGAGTGCCGTGCAAATCGAGGGCTAAGTGTATTTTGTAGATATGTGTTTTCCCCACGTTAAATTTTTCTGCTAATGGTCGTTCAGAAAGATCTTTCTTACTGTCTTCAATAATTTTTATTTGCTATTTTAAATTCAAAACATTAACTTTCCATTTAGTCCACGGTTTAGCCATATTTCAACATCCAAAGTGCAGTAATAGTATCACACATGTATGAGATTACATTTGATTAATATGCTTGCGTAGAACACAAACATCCGGATCTGGTGGCTGATTGTTTTCACTTTCCCTGTTTTCCCTATATCACTTCACCATAGGCCTTCAAGTTTTGATTTTTAACGTTTTTAAAACAAAATTTAATTATCATATCATAGATACAAATCTAAGGAACGTGCATATTAAAAAGACATCGCATTAAAGTAGAAATGACACATGATTTCATTATTCCAGCACTCTACGTCATTCTTGTAGTATGAATGATGGGAAAAAATTCACACGGTGCAATTTTCAATTTTTTCAATGCATTACAAATTTTGGCTTAAATAAAATTTAAGTTTAAAAGAAAACAGTACTAATGTAAGCAATAAAGATAGTCAATTAGTAGTGATGTTAAAAGATTATGGTCGTCATAACAGTTTCACTTTATGTTTGGTCTATAAAAATGATGGTCATGGTTGTGGCAGAGAGGTGGTCATCTAATGGAGGGTCAAATAGCATTATTTCTAAGGAAAAAATTTTGTTCCCGTAAAATCGTCATGTCAGATGGTCTTCTTATACAGGTGGTCATCAAGTCAGTTTTCACTGTAGTTTGTAAATTGGAGATTCATAAAAATGCAAGTCCACTATACTAATGTAATAAATGTACTGTACTGTAATAAATAATATATTGCATATGTAACTTAAGCAGTAATTCTTTTCAAATAAGCAGCATAGAAGAAAATAGATACTCTCTACATACAATAATTAATTCATGTAAATGTCTTCATCCAATGATAGTTTGGCATTATCAGGATTACTGTAGAATAATCAAAAAGTACGATTTTTTCATCTGAAATGGTCAATGTTGGAACCATTTTGGATAAATGATATTTTCAGGTATTAGATAGCTTTACTTTTCATTGGAAAAATGAAGTGAAAAAGAGATTTTGATGAGTAATCATATAAAATAATGAAATAAATTCAAAAATTTAATTCTTAATTTTATGTTAAGCTAAAATCAAGATTGTAGATATTTTGGTTTGGCAGTAATAGTTATTGTATTTATTTGTAAAAATTGATTGTTTTTATTTGTAGATATTACATAAGTTGATAAAAGAATTTCTTAATTAAAATTCCAAGGATTCTATTTGAATGGATTTTGATATTGCTTTACTTATTACTTTCAGAATATTATAATGTCATTTCTTGACTGAAAAGGAACAAATATCAAATACACATAAACGGATATACAGAACAAGCATACAAATACACTTTACATACAATAATTAATTTTTGCAATGCTTTGCTTTGATAGTAGCTCCTGATAAAATTCCATATATACCATGAAGTTTTATATAAATTATAATAATTCAAAAAAAATTTTCAATATTTTCATTTATGACTTTTCTTTTATATTTATAATGTGCTAGTCTTGACAACTATATGCAAACATTTTACAAGATGGTCTAATTTTTGACATATAATGAACTTTTTAAAAAAATTAATGGAATCATGAATAAAGTATTATTATTTCATCAAAATATAAAATAAAAAACAAGTTTTATATTATTTTTATAAAAATATAAATTTGATGAATTTTCTATCAAAAATTTTTTATAGAAAGTAGAGATAGTTTAAAACTATTGTTTGCTTGCTTTTCCATTATTCATGAAATTTAAATTTTGTAATGAAAAATATAGAAAGTTTGCAACATTAAAAATTTATTTATGCCACATATATTACTTTTTATTTTCAATACTATACACATTTTTACATAATATGCTTCCATTTGGAATTCGTTCCTTTTCAATCAAGAAATGATATGTCATAATATCCTGAAAATACAAAGTACTCCCAAAATCCATTCAAATAGAATCCTGGGAATTTTCATTAAGAAATGAATAAAGTTCATTTATCAACTTATATAAAATATCTACAAATAAATACAAGAACTACTGCCAAGCCAAATTATCTACAATCTTGATTTTAGCTTAACATAAAATTAAGAATTAAATTTTTGAATTTATTTCGTTATTTAATATGATAATTCATCAAAATCTCTTTTTCACTTCATTTTCCAATAAAAAGTAGATATATCTAATATCTGAAAATAACATTTATCCAAAATGGTTCTGGCATCAACCATTTCATATAATGGATCTTTGTTTTTTGAGTATTCTACAGTAATCCTGATAATTTGTTCACAATATGACCTAGCTTTGACTATATACCAACAAAGAATTGAATATTTAAATACAATTAATTTACCAAACAATTGATTGGGAAAATATGCTAATCCCACAATTACATTTTTCAAACCACATCATCCTATGTTTACTATTCCATTGTTTTGGTAGCATTTTCAAACCACATCATCCTGTATCAATATAATTGAGATTTGATACATATTTTGGAAGTTAGAATTTAAAAACTGAAAACTATATCCATAATAAAACATCTGAATAAGGGAATATTCTTTATCAACACAATCTGAGAGCTTGACATGCAAAAAACTTTATTAAAATATGCATTATAATTAGTTAGTTTTTAATTATGCCACTTAATCTTATAAGGAATATGTTTGGTGGCAGTCACTTCATAGCCCATCATGGACTGGCCAACACCTATAATATTGCCAAGCAGACAGTTGAAGGATGGGGTTTAATGGTCAGGCCCAAACAACTTGTGAAAAAATATGGAGTGGAGAGATCCAAAATTAAACTTGGTGCTCTAAGGTATCAAATAACTGCTTTATTAAACATCTTTGAATTAAAGATTATAAATTATTATATAAAACAATATATAATTTTTTATTTAAACAATTATAATAGCACATTAATTGATCAATGATAAAATGTTAAGGAAGCTTTTCATCATTGAAATTTTTTTTTCTTTTCTTTTTAAAAATATAAATTATTTTCACAAATGAATAAACTAGTATACATTAGTATAAGTCATTAACACAAAAATTCATAAAATAAGTATTTTTGAATCAATAGATACTTGTAAACAATGAGTTTGCTTACCTCTGATTTAAAGTACCATAAATATAATTTTTTGAGTTACAAACTTTTAATTTATGAATGAATCTTGGAAATGGATTATAGTCTAAATCTATATGTAAATAAATTTATTCTCATGAAATTTTCTTAGCTCTATGAATAATAAAAAATAATATACAGATCAATGGTTCTTAACTTTCTTAAAGTCATGGCACACTTTTGATTATATAAAAACTTTTGGCAGAAAAAAAAAACATAAAGCAAAAAAATATATATGAAATAAATTTTCATGGGATCATTTGGCAGATTCACAGAATACCAATGTGCCATGGAACACTAGTTGAGAAACACAAATAGTTTAACTTTGGAGGCACAGGATTCACAGTGCCGCTGAATTGACCGCCGGACATTTTCAAAACCGCCTGGCATATCGTGGACAAATCCTGCGGCGACCACTATTCGTGCAACAAGATCCATTTCACTGTCGACGTGGGTCTCGTACACATGGTCTTTCATGGCTCCCCAGGAAAAGAAATCCATGGGCGATAAATCCGGTGATCTGGCTGGCCAAGCGATCGGTCCACCTCTGCCGATCCATCGAGCTCCGAATGTTTGGTTCAGGTAATCACGCGCCCTCTCGCGTACATTTGCGGACACACTTTCTTATGTGAAATCGGTTTCCTGATGTCTTCCCTACCTCCCCACGAAATTTGAACGATAAGTTTTGAATCACCCTGTATATCATTCAAAATTGGCTACATAATAATAATTTAATACTAAACATTAATAAGACAATATTTATGAAGTTTTCTCTTAAACATAATTCCCATAATAATGAGACTTTCAAGCTACACAACAAAACCTTCACAATTTCCGATCGTCATACTGATCACTATCATTTTCGACCCCAAATTATCGTTTTCATTTCATATCGACTATGTTAAAGCCAAATTATACAGGAAAACAGGCTTTATGTGGCGTTTCTTGAGAAGGATCAAAAATATTGAGATATTTAAAATATGGGTTCATTCTATTATTCTGTCTAATATACAATACAGCCTACCTGTATATAGCTCTGCATCTAATACACAGATTACCAAAATTGATAAGGCTATTTACCACATCGTGAAAACTTTATCCAACATGTCTCATTTTCAACAACACAGCAAAGATTCTATTTATGTAATAATGAAGATTAAATCTTTCAACAAAATGACTGCTTTAGCTGACCATAATATTATACTCAAATATGTTGAAGGTCTCCTTCCACCTGACATGATTTATTTCCATGTCCCTCAATTTTATAGCAGAAAGAATGATTTCCTAATTATTCCCAAATTCCGTACCAATAAATTTCGAAATTCATTTTACATTAGAACTACTACTAACTTCAATATATATTGTCAGACTATTGATTTGTGTTTTGGGTGTCACGTTTTTTTTTACTGGGGACTCTACTGTACATATGTACGCTCTGAATTTGTAAATAAATAAACAATAAAATTTAGCACTATAGCATTATAAAAATAATATCATTTAAAAATATCTAAAGTTATAATTTTTTATTAATTATTTCTTAAATAATAATTTTCAATTGTTTTTAACATCTGATTATAAATAAAGTTCATTAACATCAAAGCACCAAACAGCAGCTTAAAATAAACACTTAATTTATTAAAAACGTTTTCGGTATTAATATTATACCATCCTCAGTTACAGTTCTAATACCGAAAACGTTTTTAATAAATTAAGTGTTTATTTTAATCTGCTATTTGGTGCTTTGATGTTAATGAACTTTAATAGAATTTTAAGCAGTTTTCAAATGAATTACCTTAATTAATTTGATTATAAAATAAAACTAAACATAAATTTTTAGTTTTATTTTATAATCAAATGTTATTTTGTTATAACAAGTTCAAATAAATTTTGCTGATACTGTATTACTTCAAATTTAAGCCACAGTAGTTTTTTAAAATTGTGAAAAATAAAAATGATTTTATAATAGGTATTGAAAAATAAAAAACATTTTTATTTATCAATACTTAAATAGATACTAATATACATAATAAGCTACCTAATGTATTGAGAATCTTCTTCAGATATATTGGTATTATCACTTTTGTTATTTACAAATAAATAGTGCCAGGTCACTTCATCCAAACATGTTCTAATCAATCTTTCATCAGTTCTATTGTCATCCATGCATTCTTTTGTGCTCAGTTTATAACACCCTTAGGAAATTTTTCATCAGTTCTATTGTCATCCATGCATTCTTTTGTGCTCGAATTATAATATCCTTAGGAAAATTTTCCTTGGGTACAGTTTTTTGTTTAAAATAATAAAAGGTGGCAATTTGTTTCATCAGCAGTTATAAACAGCATTATAGTAATTCATGATTTTTCTTATAATTATTTAAATATGGCTAGATACGACGCGAATCTACACAACTATTATTAAACAGCAACTGGATTAAATCAGAAAAGTACGAACGGGGGACCAGTGAATAAACTGTTATCAACAGTCGTAATACTACATGTATGTATAGAGGTAAAGCAAAAGCCCAATAGTTGGGGAATGGGAGATCTGGAGAAATAAGATGTTAAAATATTTGATCAGAGGTTATAAACAGCATTATAGTAATTCGTGATTTTTCTTAAAATTAAAATATGACCAAATAGGATGCAAGCTACTGTCAAATAGCAACTGAATTAAATCAGAAAAGTACGAGCAGAGGACCACTGAATAAACTGTTATCAACAGTCATCTGAATGAAAAATGTGGCTTAAATTCGAAGTAATATGGTAATATTTTGTATATGTTAAATATTCTTTTCTGATTTATATTTTCTGTAATCTTATTACATTGTTAAAAAAACTTTTAAATAAATTTATAAAATGTTTTCCCCCAGTTATGAATATACAGTGATTGTTCAATTTGCATACAGTTATTATGCAATTAGCATTATTTTCAGGCTTACATTGTTAATATTTTTCAAAAAATTTTTAGTTGATTTTTAATATATTTAAGATAAAAATCATCAGTTATAAATTTAAATAAATAAATCAATAAATTTTCTAGTTTCAGTACTGATTTTACGTCTTCAAAATTTGAATAAAAAGTGCAGCTTAAATTCGAAGTAATACGGTATTAACCTGATAATGACTTAAATATTTTCAGAATATGACATATTTGATTGCAAGTCAATCTGATTTTTAACAGAATTATATATATATATTTCTGTTTGTTATATTTTATCTGTTTTAAGTATATAAAAATCAGATTGACTTGCAGTCAAATATGTCATATTCTGAAAATATTTAAGTCATTGTTAGGGTGATATTTCCTCCATAGTATACATACATACATATACAGTGCCCACCGCTTTATAAAATCACTTTTGTCCGAATCATTTTGATTTTATTAACCGGCTGATTTTAAAAAAAAGCAATCTAAAATTTTGTACCTTTTTTCAAAATGCAGTTCACAGACAACATAATTAAAACGAGACTTATAAAATACGATATAGTAATGCGATTAAATTAGTTTAATTTTACAGATAAAGTAGTAGTACAGATACAATTTAAAAATCAATTTTGGATAGTGAAAAAATGTTCGATTTTGGTTTGCTTGGAATTTACTATGATTAATCTTTCAATAGTATTCTTAAAATTGTAAAATTAACTGAAACTTTCAGTATCACCCTCTTTTTGTTCCAAAGTCACATCGCTAAGTAACGCACCGAAAACATCCGATTTTTATTTCGTCTTTATCGGTCGCCCCCGATTAAAGTGATTATTACTGTAAATGTTAATTACACTATCAGCAATAAAACAGTATTTTCACTCGGATTTCTGAAAATGTTATTGCCGATAATTACCCCCTTTTATTGTTACACTCTCCCATTTCTTACTTTTATTGTTACTTTTATTATTTTACACTCTCCCATTTTCTGTGATTCACATGGACTAATCGAACACCTGCAGTTGGAATACCAAAGAACTGGTGAACTTTGAATTAAAAATTTGATTAGAAAAGCGATTTTTGTTTTTGTACATGCAATGAATGATTTTTATAAGTGGCGATGTTGATTTTATTACCCGGTGATTTTTCAATTGTATTGCATTGATTTGAATCTGTTCCTAAGGATTTGATTGCACAAAACGGCTGATTTTATTAAGCAGCGATTTTATAAAGCGGCGGGCACTGTACATCATATGTATCTATACTATGGAGTATACATTTTATATACTCTACTATACTAATATTTGTATACATGTCATGTATACAAATATGCATACATAAAAATAAGATTGCTTACAATACAATTTGTATGTTCAAAAAAAAAAACAAGAATAACTAAGACTGCTAAAATTTAAAAATTGATTCAAGATAGAAAGTTAAAACTAAAATTGAGAAAGGAATTTTGACAGAACAAACTGAATGAAAATCCAATTAGCAAACAATAATCACTAGAAATGCAAACATGATATCCAGCAGGAATGAAAAATAATCAACAAATATCAAGAATCACCATATCTGCATTGAATAGCAATTCCAGATATTGCATGTTTCAATATATTGTATTTTTTGGTAACACCATATTTGTTATTAGCTAAAACTATACAAAAAATTAAAAAATAACATTGTGCATTATATAAAACATACAAAACAACTTTTTATCTATACAGATATATGCTGCTTAAAGTCCTAGATAGAGTATAGCTTTTTAGCACTTCCTGTTTTTATCAATAATCTTTAATGAACTTACTTAGCTCACATAAGAGGAAAAGTTATTTTATCAATTAAAATGTTTTCAGCCTATCTTAGAGGCTCATCAGTATTCTCTTACTCAACATATATTTTAGAATAAAGTAATAAAGAACACAATAAAGAATTTAGAACTAATTTTGTTCTTTATTAGAGTAAGAGAATACTGATGAGGGCCTCTAAGATAGCCGAAAATATTTTAACTGATTAAAAAACTTTTCCTGTTAAGTTAGCTAAGTAAGTATTAAAGATCCTAAATACATTCCTTCTAATAGAATGTTATGCAAATTTCATGTTGTGTGAACAACATATGTAAACAAACTTATATTGTATATTGTAGTACACTGTATTACCTAAATAATAAAAATAATGTACAATGCTATATTACAACTAACTAATACAAAATTGTACAGTAATGTATCATAATACACTAACAACACTAACAAAAAAGAATAGACAATAAAATAATATTATATAGTAATAATTAGTCAAAGAGTCTGAGGTCTAAATTAGAAAATATAGTATGCAATCTGTATTAAAACAAACAGAGCTATAGTTTGCAAACATCAATCAACAGTTAATGTTGAATTCAGATGAAATTAAAGAATACTTTAGCATATGTGTATTATTGTAGTGCAAAAGTTTTATTTTTCAAATTGTTCATACCTCTATGTTTTAAACTTTTTTTGCATAATAATTCTCACTGATAATTATGCAGTTACAATAAATGATTGTACAATACATGTACTATATAGTAAATTGTTTTTTTTTTCTTATTTTTATAATTAGTTGTTTTTTTTTAAATTACAGTAAGTACAGTGGATGATTAGTTAACGAACAATTCGGATTACAAACAAATTGGATAACAAACACTTTCGCGAAAGATTTTTATGTTCGGATAATGAACACCTCATAGAACAAACTGTGGAATCTGAAGACTGATGGAATGTCAGGTTGGCCTGATGGCCACATGGTAAAGCTGTGGTTTACCACCTTGGAGGATCCAGATTCAAATCTGGGCCCAACCTGTTGAACCCAATCACAGGTGTTGGCCAGCCTGTGATGGGCTCTATAAGTGGCCACCACCAGATAAAAATATCCCATGAAGATATGGCAGCTTAACTAACCTAACGGAATGACAGGCTTACACCTTACACATTCACGGACTTATGGATAAGGATGGGAGAACAGTAGTTTTTCCTGATTAAAATGAACTCAGAGACAATTTAAAACAAATCAAAGATTTATTAAAGAAGGTAAGAGAGAGATTTTACAATTTTTTGGTTTTAGAATGGCACCCATATCAAGTTGAGGCAAATAGACTTAGGAATCTCTACAACGACAATGCTATTAATCACTTCCGAAAAATCCCGAAGAAGAGAAAAAAGTAATCGACATTGGACAGATTTTTTAACATCCTATAAACAGGAAATAAACACGATAGATAAAAATGCAAGACTGTATATGTACATATTATTGTTATTACATATAAATAAACATAGTAAGAAATTATATAATTTTTTTAATTTTTTTTGGGTCTCCAGAACGAATTAATCAAATTCCCATAAAAATCTATGATAAATCAATGATTGGTTAATGAACAATTCAGATAGTGAACATCATCTTTGAATGGATTATGTTCGTTAACCGATCACCCACTGTATATAACATTAATATGTACACTAAGTGTACTATACATATATTTATTATAATTTAAATATGATATGTACAATATTATTTTACAGATGGCAGTGCAATATGTTTGTTTATATCAGCTTCACACCTAAATATATTGCTATGGCAGTTTACATTTATTACTTTTTGTTAGCAAAATAGTATTTCCTTACTCTGGGACCTTGGACATATATACAGACATTATCTGAAAGACACTAAGAGGCATATATTTGTATATTATTTTAATATCTATTTAATAATGAGATTTTATTGTGGCATGTTATCTATAAGGTGTATGTTTACATCCAGAAGAATATGAAATTTTCATAATAAATTATTAAAATTTGTGAAATATTTTTATAAATTTCAATTTAAAATTGCTTTTTCTAGTATGAGGAAATTTGAAATGGTCTAGTAGAAAATGCATCATAAATTTACACAGTACTTAACATATTATCACCATATAACAAGATGGTATAACTTTCAGTACAGAATAATGTCCTATAATTGACCATTATTTCAAAGTTTGAATATAGGATTAAGTTAGTTTTATTATGCCTTGAATCATATATGGGATATTGTTAGTGAGAGCCACTTCAGAGCCCATTAGAAGTTAGTCAAATACCTATGATAGGGTCACCTGGAGAGTTGAAATTTTTATGGCATTCAATAGGATGAAAATTCTTATATTTTATTATTAATATTTTTTTCCTGTTGAAAATGATTAGAAAAACAAAAGTAAAATACAAAATCCTTTAGCAATCATAAAGGGCTTTGTATTTTACTTTTGTTTTTTGTTTTGTGCAATCTTGGTGAACTTAATAATTTTATTGTGAAAATTTTCAGTTCATAACCAATATCATATCAAATAATACAAAATAAAATTAGAAAATACAATTGCTTAGATAATTAGCAATAAATTATAACTTAAGCCTGAAACATATCAAATATCTGTTCATATTATATGTCTTCTTTTAATAATTCATTGATAAATTCAGTGTCATTAAATTTACTTTTTAATCATTTTGAATACTACTATTTTCATAATTCAAAATTATTATTATATTAATTACAAACACATATAATTAAAATAAATTATTCATTAATTATTGGAAGACACAATAATTTTAAAAATAATATATATCATCAAACTAAACATATGAATAATCAAAACAAGAAATTTTTATTTCAATTTATCATTTATAAATGAAAAATCAAATAAAATCAATTATAGTATAATATTTAATGATGATAACTAAAATTTTACTTCATAAGGTATTTTTAATTTATAGAACTTCTAAAAAAAGAATAACAAGGATTTTTACTTTTATTATAAATAATCAAATTTTAATTACAAATATGTTTGTTGAACAAATGGTAGAATTTAGAAGCAAAGATAAGTATTCATAGTAAGTTCTCTATAGATATACATATTTTAGTAAATAAATTTAATCTTCAAAAATAAACAAAAAATTGTTTATTTTTGAAAATATTGTTTTTTAAATTATAAACAATAAACATCATAAATTTATTACTGCTAATAAATTTTATTTGTGCTTAAAAATTAAATCTATATATTATGTATAAAAATTTTCATCAAAATGCTACTTAAAAGAATGCAAAACACTAGTTTAAGCAGATATTTAGATTTTTAAACTCACTTTATTTGAAATGCAAATCTGAATTTTATAAATATTAATACAATATTTAAAAATTTGTTACTTGATACATTTATATATTGTGTATTGTTTGTTGATATTAAGTATATTACTGGATGATATGGCATTGACTATTTCAGTCAGAGAACAATATGGTAATATAACTTGGTATAGATGCAATTCCTATGTCCACTAGCTCTGGCAGTTTTCCATTTAGAATTTTTGTTCAAATATGAAGTACCAAGAAAATTAAAAATATGAACATTAGTTGTAATAAATAAATGCTAAACATTCATAAAAACACATATACAGCTACACAATACAATAGAACTGGGTATGAAGAAGAAATTTCATTGTCTGCTATAAAATCAGAAAAATCAAAATAGCAACTGAGAAGCAAAAATAGCATACACTCTAGCTGTCATTGTTTCACCATCAAATTATGTAAATAACTTTCATTCCCAACTTTTTCTTAAGCCATTATTCATTGGATAAAATGTCATCTAATCATTTGCCCATGCTAATGGTGAAAAATAAAAATTCCATAATATTTGTATGACAAATAATTTTATTATAATAATTTGCTTGATTTTTAAAGGCTGTATTTTCATTTATTTAGATAAATAAATCATCACTTAATCATATACTATTGATTTTGCTGACTTTATTTAATTTTATTTATTTTTTTAATTTGATTTTAACATTATGTCTATGGGAAAATGATTCTTGGTTTAAGAGTTCTTACTAAATGAGCTCACTACAGGAATAAATTAACTTATAAAGGAAAGAATTACCTATATTAAACAATATTTCAAAAATTTAATATTCAAAATTATAAATTTCATTATATATATCTTTATTATAATTACTATAAAAATACAATAGTATAAGGTTTGATGATAGTATGAGATGCAATTCCTGGTAAGTTATTAACTTAGATGATGAACAACTATGTAAAAAAACATTATGAATACGAATGTCGTTGTTCTGCCGACACCTATCACAACATGGCGGCCACTGCCAAGATACGACTCCCTCCTGCCAAGGTAAGTTTCGACAATCCTTACATCACCTGTTCCTTCAAAAATGGTGACTGGGATTCCAAAAGACCCAGTCAGCATTTCAACGACGACTTCACTAAGTCAATACTTATTTTGCAGGCAATATCGTCCTGCTCCCCTTATTCCATCTTCACTTCTGACTCCATACTCCTTCGCACATTATCCAAACTAGGAGAAGAGATAGACGCTTCAAATTCGTGAGGCATATAAATCCTATGATAACTCACACTACATCCCGGGCTGGGAACAACGTTCTTGGCTGTCTCCGTCTCTGTCGTTGGCGATGTATTCTCGCTTCAGTTCCACTCCAATCGTACTCAGTCCATGGTGCTGCATACATTCTCGGCAGTGGGGGAGGAGTTCCCGGACGAGCCCCCATGTGAGGAACTTCTCCTCACAGGTTCTGAACCCCTACCCCCAGACCTTCCGGTATCCGACGATCAAACGAAACTTTGATGTGGATATTTGCCTCCCAGTCTTTCAAAAACGATGACAAAAACTCCATGTTCAATAATAACTTTTATTTTCAATCCATAAACTCCACAACTTACAAGTGAGCACACAAACTGATTTGCAAAACAGATCACCATGAACCCGACATAGCAAAGAGGCGGTCCCTTGCCAACAAAACTCCGGTACTTATACAGTACCTAATTTACATTCAAGTACGTTGGAGTAGCTAACAACCAAAAAATACTGTGTGTTTTTTTTTTATAATAATGAATTCTGTATTAATTTAATAAAATAAAACATTATAAATATGAATGTCGTTGTATATATATATATTACAAATATAAATTTAATAGCTTTTATGATATTACTATAACAAAAATAATTCTATGAAATTAGTTCATTCAGAAAAAATAAAGCTGACTGCCACAAAATATCATACTGTCATCTGACAGGTATCCATTATGTGATGTTATCTTTCTGCCTTTTCATATGAAATGCTACAGATAATATAATCTTGAGTATCATATCATAAAATAATGTCAATTATCATTTATAAATGCAGTTTGAAATAATCTTTGTTCCATTTTAATGATAAAATTTTTCAGTATAAATGACTCATAAGTTAACACATCATCATCATCATCAATTGTACAATATATGCAATTATTGGATAAATATTTTATAAAAACTATTGTTTTTATTAAGGAATGTTAAAATTATCAAATGAAATGAATATCAATATCTACTAAATAACTAACTGCAAATAGTAATTCATGTAAATCCAATGTGGAATCAATTTTTAAAGCAATAAAAATAATCAACTGTTGACTGATTGCAATGTAGTTGAAAAAGAATAATCAATTAAAATTTTATTTAAAAATTTTTGATTGATTATTCTTTTTCAACTTTTCAAAATTTTCTATTGATTATTTTGAAATTTTTGATTTTTGGACTGAAATATCTCTATCAAAATATCTTGAAACTCTAAATTTGTTATAAATTTTATATGAATCTAGATGGCATTATAAATTAAGATAATATATTATAAACTAACATACAATGATTTTTAAAAATATATTTTATCTACTACATCCAATATATTGGATGTAGTAAATAATGGATTTGAAATATTTTTGTTGGTCAAATTTACATTGGGATTATTTTACTTAATTAATCCAGAATATTACTAATCAAGACAACTCTGAATTAATTCTTCAATTAACAATGATGAACAATATTTTACTACATTTTTTTAAATTAAAATTAAATATAATTTGAATCATCATCATCACGTATAATCACAACCAGTCAAAAGAAACTAAATTTTAATAATAATGATTTAAGCCAGCTTAAGCATTAGCTTAATGAATGATTTAAACTAAGAAATTTAATACATTTTTTAAATAGAATTTCTAATTTAATAATTTTTATTTTATACAAATGCACAAAAAATAATTAATTGATTAACTGACTTTTCACTTTATTTTATTATTATTAATTGATTAATCTGTAAGCTTCTCTTTATTTTTATGGTAATTAATAAAAAATATAAAAACAAATAGCTATTGATATCAAAATAATATTCTAGTCAATTTTAATTTTCAAATATATATAGTACTATGTAATAAATGTCAACACTTTTACTTATAAATAAAAAATATTTATTCTTTCAATTTTTCAAAGCACCAGATATTTATTTTATCTGTCCATAAGTTTTAGTGATGTATAATGGGTGGATAACAATTTTACATCTTGTTTTTTCATCACCTACTGGAGGCCCCACAAATTTTATGGAATGATGGGTGCTAGCCTCAGGGATACTAAAAAATCTGGTAACTAAAGTAGGGGTAACCTATCAATTTTCCTTTACTAATAAGGAATGTTAATCATAATACAGGTTTGAAAGTTAATTAAAATTTTAATGTCTGAATTATTCTAAATATTCTTTCTTCATTTTTAATTAATACAAGTAAATTCAAATAGTATAAAATTTCAAATTTATAGCAAGATATATATATAAAACCCTGAATAAAACAATGAAAAATTTCATTATATTTATGCAATTTTTTTTTTTTTGGTATTAATTATAAACTGCAAACAATTTTATTTCTTTTTGTAAATTATAAAATTTATATTCAAAATTCTGAAATTTAAGCAATTATTTAATAAGATAATAAATAAAATTTTATTTACAAAGATTAAGGAAATTATTATAAATTATATGTTGTGATTAAAGACAGCTGGCTAAAAAAAATCAAGAAAATTTACTATATAGCAAATTCATTGCAATTTAAATTATATGAATATTCTTATATACTAATATTTCAAAATTTCAAATATACATATTTACAATCATATAATTAAATTTCTCCTTAAATTATATTTAACAAATACTTTATTCATGTCCTTTTAAATTAATAAACAATTTACTGATAAAATAGCTATGAAATTAGAGATTAATTTAAATATATAAATATTACTTCTATAAGTTTCTATTTAATGATTTATTTATATAAATATTATATATAACAAATCAAAAATCTGACAATACTTTGTTATATTCTGTTACTTCATAAATTATATTCTACATTAAATAGAAATATTACAGTTTCTCTTTTAATATATTTTAATATTTATTCCTTTTAATAATACAAGATTTTGTACTTCAATATATTATTTCTTGAATTTTAATACAAATTTTGTATTATAATATATTATTGTTTATATAATTTTTGCATTGGTCTTAAGAAATTGGGTAATTATGAGTTTTCAATATGATAATTGGAATGCATCAATTTTAATTGATCAATTAATATTTCATTCAAAATAATAATATATCAAACTGCATGATAATGATATAGGTAAAAATTCAAATTTTTTAATGAGATTTTCTAATAAAAATTCAGTGTAAATCTTTTATAATCAATCATATCTTTGTTATTAAATCAAATCAGAACTTTAGTTTTTATATCCTTAAAGAGAAAAATGTTCATCATCCATTCTTGTAAATATAATAAATTTTTTTTTCCTTTCTTTTTCCAATGCATATTTTTATAGCCTTATAAATAATCAATATATATAATATATACAAAATTAATGATGTATAACATGGAAAAATAATTTAAATTATGTTAACATGCTTTGAATCATTAATTTACTTATAGATTAACTCTCAAAAGAAATTTTTTTGAAAATTTTATCATTAAATATTTTCAATCACATCAATTATTTATTTATAACTTCATCATTAAATAAATACTCAGTAAATATTTTAAGATTTAAAATAATTTAAATTATTTAAATATAGTAACAAATATTTTCATATTTTAAAAATATTTCAGAATAATGAAATCATTCAATTCATGTAAATTTATTTATAGATATAATTCCATATATAAAACAACAAAATATAACATTTTTCTATCAAAAATGTTTTTCACTGCAACTTGAGATATTAATAGTAATTTTATATTGTCAATCAAATTACTTAAAAGTTGACATCTTACTATAATTAAAATGAAGAATTTAAATTCTTAAACAATAAATAACAGTAAAATAAACAGTAAGAGAAACTATCTGTTTCACATTTGTTTTAATAATGATTGTTCAGAAAACCATTCTAGGAGGCAGACAACTTTTACAGTGGACTTGCATTTTTACAAACTTCCAATTTACAAACTATTGAATTTGTTCCAAAAATTATCCCATAAAACTAATGTTAATTAATGCAATTCCAATTTATAAACTTTTTTGGGATCCATAAGAGTTCATAAAATCAAGCATCCACTATATACAGAAATAAATGTTATTGATATTTAAATATTTACAAATTCATAGCAATAGTTTTTGAAAGGAATTAATATAAATTACTACAATAAGTATATTTGAATGATATAATTAGATTTTTCTATTTTAAATTCTCCGAAAAATTGAATTTGAATTTTTTTTAATTTTGAGAGTATTTTAAAGTAGCTATACAATAAACTTCAATTTTTATTTACTCAATTTCTTAAAACTGATTAACTTGTTTGCCAAAAAAATTGTCTAAATTAAAAAATCTGGGCATTATGATTAATAGCAATTATTATTTTATAGATTTTAATTCATAAATATATAGATATCAATCTTAATCCAAGAAAAAATTTTCATGTCTTAATGTAATACGAAAAATATAGTAGTAAATAAGTACTAATTTTGAAAATTAAGTTTTGAATAAAATTTTTTTCATAGTTGTATGCTATTTTATATATATATATGTACAATAAACAATAGTCAATATAATATTCATAAAAATGCACTATGAACAAAAAAAATTTTAATGATTGGATATACTGTATATTATTCAAAAACTTTCAATAATATAAGAGGATAGTTTAGTGAAAAAATTTAATTACAAAATGTTTATATAAATTTAAATATTGCAAATATGATTTTTGAATTAATAAAAAACTATATTAGCAATTTTAAAAGTCAAAAGTAACATATTTACCCAACATTTGGTAAGCCCACTATTCCAACTTTCAAATTAGTTCCAATTCGCCCAATTAAAGGTGTTCTTTCTACTTCACCTTCTTTTTTTTTTGGTGGCATATTTCTAACTAAACTTTTTCAATCACTACAAACATATAAAATTGTTAATTTCTGAAACATTATGAAATTATTATTATTTATAAAAAAGAAAAAATTTTAT
>AYEL01049156.1:0-17718 GCA_000484575.1 Olivierus martensii | reverse complement strand
TTCATAAAAAAGAAAAAATTTTATCTTTATATTAAATAAAGATAAAATTTATTAGATACATCTTTAAATATAAATCTTTAATCACCAAAATATATATTTATATTGCAAATAATATTTTTATAGATAATTTTCTAAAAGATATTTTTTTTAATTAAAACAACATTAGTAGAATACAAAATAAAAAATATAATTATTTTTTAAATTAAATAACAACTATTAACATGAGTTAATAATATATTTCTAATTTAAAGTCAATATATATTAATTTAAAATATTTTAAATACTGATAATTATTGTAGACATTTCATGCCATTTTGCAAAATCTGATTATCATTTTTAACTTGCTTTGATATACAATATTAATCAATTAAACAATACATAATTGATATTTCATTTTCACAAAAAAAAAAAAAATTACTTTCTGAACAACCCTATAAATAAATAAAAAATTATAATTTATAGATGATACTAACATTTTTCAAAATTACTTGAAATTATTAAAATTTAATTAAAATCAAGAGTTTTTATGCAGGCTCAAGATCTATTTGGTATTATCCCTTGAGTTTAAACATAAAAGCTTATATGAATAAAAAGCTTTATTTCACAAAAAATAAAATATTATCTTTATTTTTGGACTCTTATTAGTGTATGGGATAAAAACATAAATAAATATGCTTAAATGAAAAATTCTTATAAATTTTAAATAAAAATTAGAGTGTTGTTTTAATACTTTGAATTTCTCTACTTTAATAAGATAGATAATGTATCATTTTAATCAATTAATAAATTAAGTATTATATATTGTTTGATGTATTGTTAGTAAACTACAGATTTGGATATTTTTACAAACTAATTATTGATAAAAATGATTAGTCTGTTTGTAAAAGTATTTAATAAATTATGAATAGAATTTAAACTTTAATAATAAATAATAATAATGAGAAATTTATCTCCTTTATGGCTAACTCTGTCTTATGTTTGAAGTTTGTTTAGATTAATAAAATAAAGAAACTGTATATTTTCTATATAGATAAATCTTTATTAAACCTTTGAGTGCGGCACATGTCAATGTGCTAAACATGTATTTCTGCCTATAATCGTATGCTAGCAAATAATTAAAATAAAGCCTAATTAATATGCAAAAAATTAAAATTATATCTTGTTTAATTTTTGACAAAATTTTTTTATATTTTTTTCTTTCTTTTTAACAGTGTAAGCATTTTTTTGGAATTTTATTTTTCATGTTACATTCTGTATATGAGATCACAGAAAACACAATTTTATTTATATAAAATCTTAGCAATCCAATGAAATGGTTAATATTTTTACATAGCTATATCTCCTCTGAACAAAACAAGCCATGAATGAAGAAAATCATCCGAAATTTTTACAAATTATAAAAAAACCTCAGGTTACATAACTTTTATTGAATGAAATTATATCACATAATTATTAAAAAAAATTAGTTACATTCCATGAAATGTTGCCATTCTTACTAATATTTCCTATCTATTAACTTGTTCTTACATCATTTGTACAATTTTTAGCAATACTTTTTATACATTTTTAATTTATATCAAAATTCCTGACATATACAAAAATGGTATCTATCTCATTTATAAACAGTTAAAATACATTTTACTTTCCTCTGATTGGATCACATATAGTTTATTGTAGCAACTTACCCAAGACCACATATCACAAGTAAATTAGGCTTGGCTGCAATTTTCCAGGAAGTGAATGACTGCTGTTAAGCAATAAAAATGCCACACCCATTTAAATGGTCACAGAGAGTTTACATTTAATTTTTTGTGATTTCTCCTAAATTTCCATGAAATTGATATAAGAAACAAACAATTAAGATAAATTTTAATTTATTTTAATAGAATTAACTGATATTTTCCTATTATTTACAATATTTTTTAGTTTTCAGCATTTATAGCCAGAAGTGATTATGCTTGAGATTCTTGTCTTGAGAATTCTTTTTATTTTGGGATTCCTGATTCATGAGAAAAATTCTTACAAAACTCTAAAATTAAAAAAAATTCTGCAAATTTGTATCCTAAAAATTTCATAATGATAAATAAATTATCTTTGTCCTCTTTTGGTCCTGTGATGTCTTCAAGTCAATAAACTAAGTGGCTAAATCACATGGTTTATCTGCATCACTTCTACTAACATTATATTTCAAAAAGAAAATTATATGAAACTAATCACAAAATAACACTTAAAGTGTGCATATAAACCTAAAATAACACAGATCAATAAATTGAACAAAAATCATTCATTTTATTGCAATTTTAAAGATTTCTATTATTGTTGACCTGCCATGTTATGACAAAGGCAGATTTGTGATGACATTTATATAAACAAAGCCAAAAAAATATCTGGTTTTTTTATCTCCTTCAGTAGTTTGCCAGAGTAACAATGACATCTAATGACGTCTATAGTAAATAGGGGATATATTGTAGGGTGATCTTATAAAGTGTATTGGAGAATATTAGTGAATTCATTTCCCAAAATTCCCATCTTCACCCAATGGCCAGTGACTATAGAGCTCTCTTAGAAAATTACATAGATAAAATAGGAGGGTCCTAAACTTTTTTCTAAGATGTGTATTAGTTGATCTAGATCAGTTTTTCTCAAACTTTTTAAAATCAGGGCACATTTGTATAGTAATTTAAACTCTGAGTTGCATTTTAAATTTCAATTAACTAAAATTAGCCATAAAACTACAAAATAAGAAAATGAGCATCCAGTTTAAAATATCAAACAAAAAAGACTTGACTCAGACATGGTAGTCACGTGCCTATCCGTAGTTTTTAAAAATGCAGATATTTTTATATATATATAAAAATCATAAATTATTTTCATTTGCTTGGGATACACCTGGCTACTTTTCAGGGCACACGTTTGAGAAACACTGATCTAGATAGTCAAATATAGTGACGTGTAAAAAAAAAAAAATAAGCAGTCATATAGGCTGAAAAGTTTGTATCTACATAAAATAGGGCACAAAAATTCCAGAAATGGAATTTTTGTGCCCAAATGTAAAAAAAAAAAAATAAGCAGTCATATAGGCTGAAAAGTTTGTATCTACATAAAATTGGGCACAAAAATTCCATTTCTGGAATTTTTGTGCCCTATCTGATGTAGACATGTTCAAAAATATTCCATTTCTGGAATTTTTGAATCTAAACACAGGGCCTACTTAGCAGATAAACAAATAGGTTGTTTGTGCATATTGAAAAGATATTTTAAGTTTACTATAGCTTTTTACCACTTCCTGTTTTTACCAATAATCCTTAATACTTACTTAGTTCACGTAACAGGAGAAATTTTAATCAATTAAGATGTTTTCGGCCTATCTTAGAGACACTCATCAGTATTCTTTGACTCAACGCATATCTTAGGATAAAGCAATAAAGAACGCAATTAGTTCTAAATTCTTTAGAATATGTTTCTGTTATTTTAAAATCTGCAACATCACTAATACATTCAGAAAATTCTTGAAAAGTCATTATTTATATACAGTTCAAAATTAATAAAACTTTCTCACATGTTATTGATATAATCAATGATAATGAACCGGAAAACCTTTTATCATGGCGTTGGTGCATAAAAAATAACGTGAAAAAATGAAGGCCTCTAAGATAGGCCGAAAACGTTTTAATTGATTAAAATTTCTCCTGTTATATGAGCTAAATAAGTATTAAAGAATATTTTAAGCTTGTTTTACAATTACAATTTACAAAACTATCAGTAATTGTAAAATAAATACAATTGTTTTTTCAATATTATTGAAATGTTATCTATTTTTTCAACATAATTAAAATATTAAATAAAAAACAAATATAAAACAACACAATATTATTTGTTTTCATTTTGCATGATTTTTTTCCTACCTCATTTTGTTTTTATCCTTATTAAAAACAGGTATTTTTATCTAAACATTTTTTAGAATCTCGAGATTCTCAAGAATTTTCAAAAGGGAATCTCATGAAATAAATGAATTACTAATTTGAGAATTTTCAAATCTTGAGAAAGCAAAAAATTTGGAAAAACACAATCGCTAATAGCCATTATATGAAAATTTTGATTTTTTACTTAAAATTTCAAAAATATTGATCTCATCCCAAAATTGGAAAACTTTAATGTATTAGACTATAAAATCAACAAGATGGAATAAAAAGAAATACAAATTCTATTGAGTGATTCAATTATAAACAATGTTTGTTTCCACATAATTTAAAAAGAAATTTTGACAACTGAAAAAATTTAGAAACCACCATCAAAAGTGGATATTTTTATGTAATCAACATAAAAAAAAACTGATTCACAATAGTTGGATTAATAAAATCAAGATTAAATATTTTTAAACCATTTTTATTGTTTTTTATAATTTTGTTTTGATTCTAACATACATGTCAATGGCACACAGGCATAATTATATCATGTATTTGTACATATCAAAGCCACTGAAGGAATTAATGCTTTGGCATTAGTTGCATTCTTTATGGAACTCAACTTTACAAAAGAAAAATAGTTTAAAAGTACTTGTTTTATTGCACATACAGTATACTCTGTGAAACAACTGTGAAGTTGTAGAAAGAAACAATAGGCATACAAGGTGATTCCATTCGATTGCTTTATTCAAACAGGCGTTCTACATCAGTTGACAGCAGAGATTAGACTGCTGGAAGTTGGCTAACCACTGTGATCCAGGGATGAAAACCAGTGGTGCCCTCTACATAATTGATGTTTAAAAAGAACAAATACAACACTTCTCTCCTTTAAAAAAAAAAAGGGAAAATTTTTGTCGAGTTAACAGAACAAATATATCATTTATAGTACTGACTGTTGGGGAGCTCGTCGCACCCAAGTTGAACAATAAACAGGCATAGAAACTACATCTGATGTCCTAGTAGGATTTGCAGACTCCTGCTTCCTGTCACCTGCTTTCAGTGCAAATGGCCCATCGTGAAAAGTGTCTGACACTCCTTTTTCCCGCGGCTGAGATGACATCATTGGGAAAATGACTGAAGTGGGTTTGGTTCTCGATTCTGAAATCTTGACTGGAGTCTGACTGGAGTTAAACTAATCATGATATCTCTGATGAGAACAGGACTATTGTGGGAAACTTTGTGATTGGGTAGCCTTAAGCAAACCTATCTGCGTGGTTCACCACAGCGCCCTTAGAATTAGAACTTCAGTACAATGTTACCTTTTGTTTCCATTACTGTGCCAGTTACCCACCTTAAATAAGGGAGAATGAATTATGTCCAAGCTTGCTTCATCTCTCCTTAGCAGGTCAAGGCAAAAATGAGATATTGAACCTGGAATTGAATCCAAATTTTCCAAAATGAAATGCAACACAATTTCATGGGATTGACTATAAATTGTAAATTGTTCACTGTAAATCAATAAAAGTGATTTGCCTTTTCATCCAGAGCCAAGAAATTGAATTTAGGTCCTGGATTAATGAATGAAATTAAACAGATAATGTTTAAAGGCAAAACAATTTATGTATATGAGATACAAATTATTCTTAGTTTAGATACTAATTTATTGATAGAATAAAATGTATAGATTAATTTGGTCATTTTGATTAAAATTGGGCAACAACATAAGTACAAGATAATGTAAATCAGGATTCCTAATATAATTTATGACACAGAAAAAAATTTAAATATGGAGAAGTTAATATTATAAAAAATTATATTAATAAAAAAGGTAAGAAGGATAATTAAATCAATTTCAATAGATGTAAGTAGACCAAAAAATTTTTTAATTTTTTTGTTTACTTCTATTTCCTATTGAAATTTAAAATTTTTTAATAATCAGGCTTCTGAAAGTCTTTCAAAAATGATTATACACTATATAAAAGACATAATTATTTTCGAAAAATAAAAAGTGTAAAATATGAAATATATGTAATATTAGTCATCAAGAAATATAAAAATTTTAATGATGGTTTCTATATAAATCTTAACAATAAACTGTAGTCCATAAAAATTAGATATGAGAATGCCATAAATTAAGAATTGTTTCTTAAAAAATGTTTTAGAAAAAAAATTTATTTTTAAGTTATACATTAATATTAAAAATTATATATGAAAGCAATATATTGAGAACTTTATTTAAAAATATTTTAAAAAATAATTTTGAATTGTTTATGATCTATTAAAATAAGTAGAACATTCAATAGAAATTGCATCTATGTTATGAAAAAATAGCTAAGAATAGTTATTTATGCAACCAAAAACATTTTTACTATTTTGATATAATTAAAAACCGCAGTAAAATAATTTTAGAATAATATATTTATTTTCAAAAAATAAATACATGAAATTCAGAATAAAAATAAGTGTACTTTTATCATTCCCAAATCAAGAGAGTATAAAAAAAAATGAATGTAAAAGAATAAATAAATTTAAATAAAACAAATTACTTTATCTAACTTTAAAAAAGTGTCGTTAGGATTTAAAACCTCATTATTTAAACTACAGTCATATGCTATTGGAATGCTGAAAAATTTTAACATAATCATTATAGTTAAAGGAAGTATCAAATGAGTGTCTAATCTTAAGATTTTGTTGAATGAATCAGAATGTGGACCACCACTATCTCACAAAATTTTATCTAATTTAGTGAATTACATCTAGCTAGATCTCCTTATTAGACAGAGTATAATTATCCACTTAAAAGATTAAAGTAACTTTAATTCATTTTAGTATTAACTTGTTTCAAGCATTATTTATTAAATCTGATGATTGTAATTTAATTTTAAATAATAAAATTTTATAAAATTTTTATAGTTATAAAAAAATATTTTCCATTTAGCACAACTGGAAAATGGGATCCTGAATGTTGGTTTGTTAGTAAAAGAAGTAAGGAATCTCTTCAACCAGAAGAATCAAGATATAAAAAAGAAAGATTAGAGATTGATGTTGGAGTAAATCATAAACGTCGAATTCCAGATCCAAAAGAACGTGTCAAGGAAGAGCGAGATGACATAGTGCTCAGTCCACAGCGACGAAGTTTTGGTACTGGTTGCCATGTCATACAACATTCGTCCTTGAGTCGCTGTTCTAGTAGTCCTACTGATGCCCGAGATTCTGAAAGGTAAAATTCTCTTTAAAAAATATAATCATATCTTGCTTTATGACAATTTGCTAATACATCACTTCTCAGTTATATTCCTTGTTTTTATTTTATATCTGAAAATTGAAAATTTTCTACAAAATGACGCTTAGAATAGATATAAAAAACATAAATTAACATACAGTTTGGCCAGGCTTGAAGCTATCCTGAAAAAGTAAAGTTGTGATGATCTGGAATTGAAGCTGGATCCAAGATGATAAGTGAATTCTTTAAAATGCAGCCATCTGGCTGAGCTTTTAGGCTTAGTGCTATTTTGCCGTTAATGAATAATAGTGTAAATATGTTTTTAAGGCTTTTATATGATTACAAATGAAAAAAGCGCAATGATTCACTTTACACTGGTAATCTAGAATGTAATTGCCATAATAACGAGATATGCTTGCATTTATAAATAAAATAACTGAAATTTAAGTTTTATAATTCTTTATCACACTTGATTCAACATTAGCTTTTTATAAACTTTCTTAATCATTAAAATTTAGCTAATACAATGATTTCTGACTTATAATAGGAATGCATTCAAAAATTTTGGTCATAAATTTATCATAAGTTTGAATAAAATTTCCCGTAGAGCAATGCTATAGAGATTAGATTTCCAAACCATTGAGCTCAGATTATTTAACTTACTTTTAAAATGTAATTTTATATTACAATAATAATAATAATAATAATAATAATAATAATAATATATGATAAGGATAGATATAAAAATAGACAAAAAATAGATATATATATATCTCAATATGTAATAGAGACTTAAATTTGAAAATGATGAGTATATAAGTATGGGAGGTGCCTAACTTGACAGAATTGCATTCAGAAATTTCAATTGTAGTGCAAATTGGTCATAATTCAGAACATAATTTTCAATAGGTGTAATGTTATAATTGGTTACATTCTCCAACCATTAAGTAACATTTTTATTAAGTACATAAATATCGCAATGTTTTAAGGAAGTTTATGATTTTATGTTGGGCCATATTCATTACAGTACAGGGCTGCATGTGGCCTGCAATCTGCACATTGAACAGCCCTGCTTTACATCATTTTGCTTTTGTGAAAGACTACATTGATAACTGTTTTCACTAACTGAAGAAAATTGAAAGAGGATTTTCACTTTTATGAAAATGGCAAAATGCAGAAATATCATTCAGTAGATTGTGAGGAAGTTAACTTGGACCTGTCCTATTTTTATTTTATTATGCACTCTATTATTTATTTATCGTTATTTTCCTATATGCTAACGTATTATATTTTAGTTTAAAAGTTAACTTACTTCCACGTTCTCCGTCGTAGCTGGCAATCACGTGATACGGAATCGGAACCCGTATCCGGAAGAGCTATCCCGGTTAATGGTGTCCTCTTATCTACATAATACTTACCACTGAACTGATATGTGAAAATAAGAATGATCCGTATCGGTATTTTTGTTCGATATATAAATTAATTGTAAAGATAATGACATGAATGAATTACTCTGTAAACTGATAACTTTGAACTTGTTACGTGTAAGTATGCAAATGAGCGAAGTGAGGGATTGTAAGTCACCCGTATAAAAGACCGACGCAGTCGACAAGCAGATAGAGGTGCTGAATTTCCAGACGTAGAATTGGCGAAAAGTGACATTTGAGTTTCTTGTAAGGATCGACTATTATTTGAAGTTTGTATCGGAGGTGGAGGTAGTAGAATTTAAATAGTATTTAAGGTTCTTTTCTTTGTGAATAATTGTTTGTTGAGATTTGAGTTAGATTAAACAAGTTTTGTTGATTAATTGATTGTTGCTTTATTATAGTTTCAATAAAGCATTTATTAACATTTTGTAAGTGTTTTTGAGTCTAATAAATTTATATTTTCTTATTATCTAACTTTTTTGAGTATTCTCTTCAATTTATTAGTGTAAGTTCTAACATCGTTTTTTGTTCTTTTTACTGCTAACACTTAATCGGTACTTTCAGTGTAAGTTCCGATATTTAGTTTCGTTTCGTCAGTTAGACGTTACGTTGTTGTTAGATTGTTTTATAATTACTTAGTATTAAGTTAGAACTTAGAAAAAGACCTGAGCTCAGGCCGAACTCTGGAATTTGCAGAGTCGCTAGCCGTTAGGTTTAGCTTATAATTGGAATTATTGCATTCGTTCTAATCAGCGACTTTGCAAGATTACAGTTGCAACATCGTTCTAAGCAGTGAGTGTGTCTCCATCAAGCTCCAGAACTATACTCTACATCCAAGCTGTCATAACTTTGAACTGTGTCTGTGAGCATTTATCCTTTATTCTTAATTTATATTGTATGTCCATTCACAAGATATGTCCTAATGCTTCTCATCCATGTACAAAATATGCTTGGCTGCAATTTTGTGGGAAGCAAGTAGCTACTGTAAAGCAATAAGAATGCTACACCCCTTTAAATGGCCTGAGGTGTTTGTTTCATTTTTTGTGATTTTCTCCTTAATTTTAGTTTTTCTCCTTTATTTCAATTTATTTTAATAAAATTAACCATATTTACAATATTCTTGTTTTCAAAATTATCTACAATATTTTTTAATTTTCAGAATTTTTTAGTTCATTTTATGAAAATACAATTTTTTTCTAAAAATTTCCAAAATAATTTTTATCAAATTGCATAATCAGAGTAACTTTGATAGATTAGACCAGTGTTTCTTAAACTTTTTTAAATCAGGGCACATTTGTATAGTAATTTAAACTCTGAGGCATGATTTTTAAATTTCAATTAAATAAAATTAGCCATAAAACTACAAAAGAGGAAAATGAGCATCCAGTTTAAAATATCAAATGAAAAAGACTTGACTCAGACATGGTAGCCACGTGCCTATCCATAGCTTTTAAAAATTCAGATTTTTTTATATATATAAAAATCAAAAATTATTTTAATTTGCTTGGGGCACATCTGGCTATTTTCAGAGTGCACCAATATGCCCAGGCACACCGTTTGAGAAATACTGGATTAGACTATAAAATTGACAGGATGGGATGAAAAAAATCCAAATTCTGTTAAGCCGTTCAAATATAAACAATTCTTATTTACCTGTAATTTAAAAAAATAATTTGGCAACTGAAAATATTTAGGACCCACTATCAAAACATCATATTTTCAACAAATACATGGGAAAAACTTATTTGCAAAAGTTGGATAAATAAAATTAGGATTGAATTTTTTTATTTTGTATCATCATTTTTTGTTCCATTTCCTTCAAGTCTATATACATCAATGGCAGAGAATGGGTTAACACTCAAATGTTGTGTTTTGAGGTTGTTATTTATACAATAGTTAAATATTTGCAACTGATTCTTCCTAAATATAACTGGTATTGTAATAATTTGTTGCAAAGATAATTGGCAAATGAGACTACCCATTTCCTTGATAATTATTGCTAGTATGCAAATATTACAATTTTATTTATTTAACTGTATAAAAATGAAATATAATAAAATAAGTTGTTATACTATGTTTGATACACATTTTTTATTTAGTTTTCTTTACTCTGTGAAGAATAACAATGACAAGTTTATAGAAATAAGCGTGAAAAATTACATTATGCAATTTTTTTAGCATTATTGTATGCTTAATATCATCCATTTAATAATAATGATGAATGACAGATAATTTTGTTGATATTTCTAGAATTTTAAAATAATAAAATTTTTAAAAATAGGCTATATTTTACAGTTTACCAGCCATAACTGTTATTATTTACTGCATGTGATGAGTACTTTGAATTTGAAAATTGTAGAATCTTAAAATATGTTAAGAAGTTTTATTTATTAAAAATTTTTAAATTCTTTTTATTATTACCTTTTAAATTTATTTACATATGTATATATATTTATTCAAGCACTACACATCGGGAAACAAGTAGAAAAATTGGAAGTGGGCGCATTATTAATCGTGAGAGAGATCCACGAGAATGGGAACGTGAACATCGAGAATATGGTTATAATAACCGGGGAAGTGATAGAAGGGAAAGGTTTGAACAAGATGATGGTGATAAAGAAGGAAGAAGATATTCAAGTCGTTATGGACGAATAAATGATCGTGGAGATAGAAGAACGACTCGTAAGTGCTTTTAAAGAATCTGTTTAATTATTTCTTTTCAATAATTAAAATAGAATAAATGAATGGAAATTGCAAATAGTTTAAAAACAAAGATACAATGTTTAGAATATATAGGGTGGAAGAAAAGTTCTGACTTGATAAATATAGATTTTAAAAATCTGTTAATGACAACAAATAGTAAGTCATGGGTAGGCTACCTGATGGTGATGTTCAAATGAACTGATTATGCAAATGAGGACACTTGCAAATTCTTTTTCATAAACTATAACGAATAGGGAAAATTTCCAATTTCAAACTTATTCAGCATTCAATTCTGAATACTTTAGAAAAAACTTCGTCAAAATCAGATGAATAGTTCACCCAAAAATGAAACACAAACATTTTTAATATGCAAAGGGTTGATACTTATTTCTGACATATAAATAACAAACCAGCACCAAAACATAATACTTCAAATCAATCAATTGAAAACAGAGCCTAATCAACAAGTAAAAACTTAAGGATGTGCTCAAAATACCTTCTACCAGCACCCAAGTAGGTTGAGTATGATGATTATGCAAATGAGGACACTTGCAAATACCCTATCTCACTATCTGTTACTGTTGTCATCTATCTATTCTCTACTGTTACTACAATCTATCCTTTACTGTTGTTATGCAAAAATGATAGTTGTTGTGGCCTTATCAGTTGCTGTTTGTGGGTGATCTGATATTGGGCATTTCAAGGAATTGACTTATGATAGATCTGTGTTCGTGCTGAGGAATATCTATCCTGATAAAATTGAATTGCAGCAGCACCATAGCATATGACCATGGCAGTCATTTCATTAAGTGTGTATTCAGCCATTGTATTGTATATGTACTGTGAATTCCATGTGTATGAATGTGGTTTTTTATGCCAATTGAACAGGAAGATGATACTATTGTGGAAACCTCCAGAAATTTCTAGAACCAGATATGGAAAGCATGTCGCATGATTTGTAGATAAAAATGTTTTCATTTCATTTTTGGGTGAACTATTTATCTGATTTTGATGATGATTTGAATAAACTGTTACTTATTATACTGCTTTTACTTACACTTATACCTTATAGACTATTCAGAACTTTTAGCAGTTAAGGTTTTTCTTTCGTTTTTTACATTACGAACGTTTTCGGCTATTAAGCTATCTTTAGGTAATGTTCTAATAGCATTAGAATGAATTTCAAAAAGTTCTTAATGTGAAAGTTGTATCGTTACTATGGTAACTGGCAAAAAAAATATATAAAAAAATTTAATCTTGATTTTATTAATCCAACTTTTGCAAATCGATTTTCTAGTGTGAAATCATTGAAAATACACCCTAGTGGTCCCTAAATTTTTTCAGTTGCTGAAATATTTTTTTAAATTACATATAAACAAATTACCATAGTAACGATACAACTTCCACATTAAGAACTTTTTGAAATTCATTCTATTGCTATTAGAACATTACCTGAAGATGGCTTGATAGCCAAAAATGTTCGTAATGTAAAAAATGAAAGTAAAACTTAACTGCTAATACTGCTGAATAGTCTATAAGGTATCAGAATTGAATGCTGAACAAGTTTGTAATTGGAAATTTTTTCCATTTGTTGCAGTTTGAGATAGGATTTGCAAGTATCCTCACAAATGGTTGAAAAGTTAAAATAAATTCAAAAATATAATTAAGATTTAACATTTATTATTTAAAAAGTGCTAACTTTTACTCCTATTGATAACACTGTAGAGTATTTTGCTCATCCTTTAGTTCTTATACATGAAGATTATTATTTCAACAGTATATATAATAGAACTAACAAGCAATGATAAATGATTTAAAAGTTAAAATAGATGCAAAACTGCAATAAATTTTTATTATTTACATAATCATTAGATGTTATGATATTTTTATTATATAAATCATTTTAATTCACACAAGTTTCAGTCTGATTGAATTTTGGATACAAAAATAAATCAAAAGTTCACAAAGCAAATGGAGGTAGATATGGTAGTCAACTCCATTGAACATAAATATAATACAATACAACATGAAGAGAAAGTTGGATGAAGGACAGGATGAAATTGTGCCATGTTGCATCTAATCACATTTTTCTCCAATATGATTTTATTGAAATGCTTGACAAAAATAAATATCAAAGAAATATCAAAAGTTTTTGTCATTTTCAAATCTCAACCAAAATCTATAAGAAAAACACAAGCTTTTAAAGCAGTAAAAGATCATAAAACACATAACAAACTTAGTTAAAACGTTTTCGGTCAGTTTATTGATTATTTCAACAGTATATATAATAGAACTAACAAGCAATGATAAATGATTTAAAAGTTAATTTATTGCAGTTTTGCATCTATTATAATATATTTATAAATGTTTAATTGTAAATTCAAATAACTGGGGTTATTATCTTGTTAAATTTAAATACGAACTAATGAAAAAGTAAATATTATGTAAATGGCTGACGCATACAAAAGCGGTGGCGTCCATGAAGCAACACACCTTCTTCTGCTGTACCGATGGTAGCTACGAGTGAACCGGTTGTGCGTCCTTGTTGTGTGTTTGTGTTCCTGTATCTTGGATTCGTTTTGTTTTTCCCAGCAAGGAGCTGCAAAACTGTATGTAGTAATAGCTTTCTTTATGTTAAAGTTTGGTCTAAATTTAATAAAAGTTATTTTTTCATGGCTTCAACTGCTTCTTTGTTACGAGAATTAACTGATTTAGAACTGGACATCAACGTTAAAATCCAGATAAATTGCCGGGAGCCGCCAAGTGGCAGGGGAGAGGGCCTGGACCCTTATAATACAAATATTCACATTAGAATAATTTCTAAACAAAGGCGGTTACATAAAGTTCGATATTCGAACTTTAAGTAACCACCTTTTTTTCTCAACCAAAAATATTTAACAAAGCTTAAATGGTAAAAAATAGTTAGTTATAAATATTAATGACACATTAATATTTATAACTATTTTCATCTAATTGAAATTGTGAAAATTCCATAAACCACATCATGAAAGAGTTAAATTCTGAAGAATCAGCATAATATCTGTTAAGCAGTTGGAATTATTTCTATTCAAATGTTCTATCAATACTTGTTATGCGTTCAAAGTATAAAGTTACTAATATGAAGGATTTTGTTCATCTTCAAGTTATAGCTCTCTGACTTGTTGATAAATTTATTTATAAATGTCAAAACAGTATGATCTTAAATTGCCTGGAGTATTAATCAAAAGCTTACAATTCGTAGATAGAAATGCCAAAGAACTGTTGTATGGCCTTATATTTTTACAATAGTTTTTAACAGCTTTGTTATCTTCAGTCAGTAATTTTCTGATTATTTCAGATATCTGTTTAATTTTTCTCTCATCAAGAACTATTTTTCCTCCATAGTAATAACCTCTGAATAATCCTGGATTTTTCTCATCAAGAAAATGGAATATAAGATAAATTAATAATTAAATTACTGATATAATACTTTATTTTAATTTTTTGACATCAATAATAATAATTGCAATTTTTGCAATTATTATTATTGATTAGTAAACTAAGTAATAATATACTAGATCATTACACTACTCCATCTTATTTATATATGTATTACAAAAGCTCTTTGAGCAGGGAAAAAACTCATCTTCAAACTAAACTCCTTTATTAACATTAGGGATGAACACCGTTTTTAATGTGATGAGGAATGATAAAGATAAGCGGAATTCCATGAATATGCCAGGGGTTTATGAAATTAACATAGATAATAATGATACCATTAGGAAAGAAATATATATAGGATCCACTACCAGATCTATTATGAAAAGGGTGCAAGAACATAGGATAGATCAGGAAAAGTCGAAGGGTAGCACAGCCTTGTTGCAGAGATTGATAAACTTCGATGCTACAGCCAAGTGAGACCAGACTAGAGTGATAATTGTAATAGAAGATCCCGAAAAGCTAAGAGTTGCAGAAGCTATTGAAATTTTTAGTAAAAATCGTCTGGGGAAAAAAAGGTTATAAATTACAACAAACCTGAGAAGATTAGCTTAGCATTGGGAGTACTGCGAGAATAAAAGGAAGACAGTACAAGTGTTAAGGAATGGCCCTTAAAAGTAGAGATTGATAACACCACTGGCATATGAGTTATTATTATTATTATTATGAATTTATTTCTAGAATATGCAGTGCAAATATATTAAAGAAGAATGACATACAGAGAATAGTGAACATGGAAGGAACTTTTTGAATTTTAAAAAACTTTTTTTAGAATGTTTGATTGTTTAGAATGTATATTTGAATAAATAAATGTGATTTGATGTTTATTCTAAGTTACTTGTTTGTAATGTTACACTGATGAAGGCTCAGTAGAGCTGAAAGTACTTTATTAAAGAAGTTTAGTTTGAAGACGAGTTTTTCCCTGTTCGAAGAGCTTGTGTAATACATATAGAACTAAGTAATATGGCAATGTTGCACATCTCCATAAAATGTCAATGTATCGGCTATCTGCAAATTAACCGATATTGATTTTAACTAAATTCACCAAAATTCAAAATATTGTTTCTATCATTATTATTAATGCCATATATATTTCTATGTAATCTCATTTTCTTTTTGTGTGAGTCACATTCTGTCTTGCCATTGACTTTTTTGTAAAACATTTGTTTTCATATCAAATAATTATTGAATATCTGTATCTGGGATATCCATGGATAAAGATAAATGGTTTTATAAGATTAAATTAAAAGACAAAATTTCATCACTAGTTGCCAATCTTCGTGTCCACCTGAATAATGCATATGCTCTAGAACTGGATAATTTTTTGATTTTACTTGTTAAAAGGAATTTATAAAACCTGAACTTTTCATCATAATGACACCTTGTTGATGCCATGATGTATACTGTTCCATCAATTTTTTAGTAATGACATCATGCATCAGTGACATCATATACAAGGTATTATCTATTGAGAAACTTAAAAAATTTCATCAGTAGCTTGTTTGGATAATTACAGATAAAAATCAAATTAAAAAAAGAAAAATATTGTATACATCTACATAAAATTTGCTATCAATTGACAACATAACTGCCTTCCTATTAAGGGAGAAAAATGTGGAACAATATGTCAGTGAGATGATATATACTGTACCATCTATTGGAAATTTTTTTAAACTTTAGATAGTTTTCTGGTACTTATAAACAAAGATACAGTTTAAAAATAAAAAACTATTTTGCATAGATATGAAATCCTGCATTGATTGATACTTTAACTACCTATTTAGGCTGAGCAATAAGAAAAGGATTACAAACATAAATATGTGGTATTTTAATATATATAATATATAAATTAGAATATATATATATATATACAGAGAATAGTGAACATGGAAGGAACTTCTATATATATATTCTAATTTTAACGATTTTACTATTTCTTTTTAAGGAATGAGTGAATACTAACATTTTGATTCTGAGTAATAAACTTAACTTCCAATGCAAACATTTGGCAAGGAAAAATATTTCGAAGAAGGTCACACACACACACACACACACACACACACACACACACACACACTCTCACACACACACACACACACACTCTCACACACACACACTCTCACACTCTCACACACACACACTCTCACACTCTCACACACTCTCACACTCTCACACACTCTCACACTCTCACACACACACACACTCTCACACTCTCACACACACACACACTCTCACACTCTCACACACACACACACACACACACACTCTCACACACACACACACTCTCACACACTCACTCTCACACACACTCTCTCCTCACACACACACACACACACTCTCACACACACACACACACACACACACTCTCACACACTCACTCACACACTCACTCACACACACTCTCTCTCTCACTCCCAACATTTAATGATTTTTTAATAACTAATGAAATTTCATTTTCTGTCAAAGTTCACAAAATTGTAATTAATCATATTTTCATATTTTGCATAACTATTGTCCAGGATTAAACATTGAAATAGAGCATAGCTGAATTGGTATTCCATTTACAGCCAGTTTAAAATATAGTCATTTGCTATGCTCCCTTTGGGCTCAAACCTGTATGTGGTAAGAAGAATTGCATGCTCCAGTATTCTTTCTAGGTTGTTAGCAGTTCAATTTTGCTATAATGACAAAAAGTTAGGAACCTGATGAAATAATCCTGGGATTGTTTGATACCTTCAACGGGGCAATCTCTCCACTAGAAAATTTTTTGCAAGATCATAAGATTCAACAGTTCAGTTGTGCAATGTTTTTGTGTGATTGGATCATATGGCACATACAGTGATACAGTGGACCATATGGCTAGCATGTACCTTCACGCTAGCCATATGATCCACTCTGTATGTATTCGTAATAAACATCATTATCTTACTGATTTCTTGATTCTAATTTTTTTTTTTTTTTTTTTTTTTTTTTTTTTTAAATT